>MU183686.1:67007-80261 GCA_016904865.1 Pissodes strobi | reverse complement strand
TAAAACCGATATCATAATCTTATTCGGTTTCAAATTTTCTGCTAATCTAATACTACACAGAGTTTTGTATGATATTTCAAATTTTTCCAATATGGTAGCCAAAAAGCGCATTTTACACCCCCAGATTTGTCTATATTTTAAATATGTCAAAAAGACAACGAACTAAAAACTTCAAACCCCGTCATTGTGGAAATCAGTTCCACTCAAAAATCTATATCCTACGCTAATTTGTGACGACCAGTTGGGCAGTGGTAGCCTGGCTGGGAAATTAATAGAAAAAGAGTATTGTTTGGGCCCATGCAAGTCAGATTTAGAGTTGTAGTCGTGTCCCGACTTTCCTTCCAAATACGTGCCCTATGCCTTTTATGCACTATGTATATGTAATTTTTCCAATATGGTGGACAAAGGGGTATTTTTATACAATCGTTCAAAAAACCAACAAAAAGTTCAAAAAGTGGCACTTTTTGCCCCTTGAAAGAAAATAGTGTATGATATATGTGCTAAAAGTGATTTTATTTTGTTCGAAGGGATGGGACACTTTTAGCACTTATATCATAAATAACTATTTTGCACGTCCTTTCTGCACTAGTGTAAAAAGCAATTTAAATAGACACTTTATAATTAGTTGTTTATTAATAAATCAACACAATTTAACATTAAAATGAACATTACAGTTTGAACAATATCTTAAATTAGCATTAGATGGATGAGAAGACATCACTTGATTTTGAATAGATTCATCGTCAATTTGCCGATTGCTAGTTGGTCCAGCAAAAGAGGATGATGGCGCTTCACTTAAAGATACTTCCATTACCCTCCCTACAATGTTGTCTGGCATTGCAAAAATTGAAGGCCGGCCTTCTTGCTGTTCTGTTCTTGGTGAGGATTCGAATTGTAACATTTTTGCAGTTTTTTTTTACTATAAACGGATTCATCAACATATCCTTCTGCAACTGTGGATGATTTGCAACCTCTGTGTCTTAAAATGTCTCCTTCTTCATCTGCCATTAAAGTAGCGTCTAAACGCGTGCTCCGGCAAATTCACACACTGCGATTTCCGAAGGGATTTTGGCAAAAGTATTTACTCCTACAGGTTGGACAGAACACTTATTGTTTTTGTAGAAAACAAAAAGTCTCTTGTGGGGTGTTTGTGGGCTACGAAAATTGACATATTTTCGGTAATTCTCTGGTCCCTTGGTAATAACAAACGATCTAGGTTTATCGGTTTTTGTAAGTAGAATTCTTACCAGTAAAATATAATATTTTTCTCCTATGTCATCAGTGGTCATTTTATTTAACTGGTACCTTCTACAAGCACCAAAAATTCCAAAAATTGTGACCTTCATCATTAAATATTTGCTGTCCGGGGCTTCATTCAAAAATGTGTGTATGTCTTCTTTAGAAAAACTTTTGACCTTTTTAGTCGATATCCCACTGAGTTTCGCTTTAAAAATGCCATCAACTTAAGTCTTAATATCTATGTTTTCTTGCAAATACAGCATCGATTTTACCATAGAACACTCGGACCATAAAGCTGACGGTTTCACTTCTTTACATTTTGATGAAAAATATGCCAAAAGGATAGTTTCGTTATACTGTTTGATTGACTTTCCTTGACGCCATGCCTTTCATAAGCAGCTTCGTATAGCAGTTTCGACTTCATTGGGATCAGTCTTGATACCGCCCTTTCTGCTTCTGCCCTCACATCATCTGGAACTTTTTCAGAATCGCTTGTATTTTACATTTATGCTTGATTTAAGTGGAACAAGATTGCAATACAATTTGAAATAAAATTTGGCTCTTCTAATATTTATTTATTAGAAACCCGCTGGAAACCCGGTAGCGTCAAAAGTTGTCATCAATATATTACAGTGTAAGAATACCATAGACAACACAGCAATACCGATCAAAATAAAAATATATGCAGGTAGATGTCACTGCCTTTTTTTATATAGGTACCAACCTATATTCTGGTCACGGTATAAATAAATATTTCTGGTCTTTAAATAAAACAATCGTATAAAAAATATTGTATGCAATATGTGCAAAAAGATCTTTTTGCACTTACGTGTTGTCAAACTGGACGTGCGGTCTCGATTGACAATAATTTTCACGTTTCGTGCAAAAAACTTGTACTTTTTGCACTTGTTGCATAAATGACTATTTACACACTCAGATTTGTCTATATTTGAAGTATGCTAAAAAAGGCAATGAACTAAAAAATTCAAACCCTGCCTTTGTGGAAATAGTTTTACCCAAAAACCTATATCTACTATACTAATTTGTGAAGACCAGTCGGGCAGTGCTAGCCTGGCTTAATAAAACAAGAGTATTGTTTGTACCTATGCAAGTCAGATTTAGAAATGTAGTCGTGTCTTGTGCTTATTTTTCCTTCCAAATACGTGCCTTTGATCCACTATGTATATAGATAGGATTCATTGATCCACGTAATATTACAATATCTAACGGCTAACCTAATTATTTTCTCTTTCCGAAAACCACTTAGGATGTACTTATTTTCATATTCATTACATTATCCGTGATATGCTAATTTTTATCAACATTTTCGACTAAGTCATTCGTATCTCAATTATAACATGGGTATTTAAAAATTTGGCATTACCTTACGCTACATTTCATGTAAAAATCGTATTTGAGTGAAAGTGCGACCAACATAAATTATTGATTTTTCCGACGCATTAAAAATTCATCACGCGAAAGCTTGTAACTGTTTTAAATGTGCAAATTTTGCCTACTTAAATCAATCTAAAAATCTTGATTTAACTGTCTATTCATCTATCGTGAGAAATGCAAGATGTTTATTTTTTTTTCTTTATAATGGATAAAATACTGTCACAATTCGATGAATAAGTTTTTGCAGACTTTCCCCTGTGATGTATAAAAGTTATTTTATGCGACAGAGAGATCCATAATATTTAAAATTAATATCATACAAAATAGAGCTTATTGTTACAGAAATATTCAGGTTTTTATCTAATTTTTCTTATTCCGTAAAAAGTATTGAAGAATTTTTATTGTTGGTCTTTACTTTATGAAAAACTGATGTAAATAGCTTCCTCGATAATTAAAGGTGTTACCTTTTAAATGAATAGTTAATAAACAAATAAAAATACCATATGGTCTGGCCCTACCTAGTTAATAAGCGCGAATGCTGAACCTTTAGGAATAGTTTATTTGTTTTACTAGGCAGCAAAGTAGTAGATTGACTGCCGCGGCTGATAGTTCATAGCCGAGCGCAGCGAGGCTAGGAATTCAGCTAAGGCAGTCAATCTACTTTGCTGCCGAGTTGAACATATAATTTTTTCTCCGATTGTTTATAATGATATATGTATATTGTATATTTGCAAATTATTACAATTCCCACAATCTTTTTATTTTTCCTGTAGTTATAAATTAAGACAAAATTTGATAGAAATCGCAATTGTTGGAACGGTTGGTTGCTATGGAAATGTATATGTCCATAATAATTATAGTTTGACAACTAATGTCAGACGTTTTATTCCCATGGAGACTAATCACTTTGCTGCCTAGGCAGCAAAGTACTTACTTTGCTGCCTGGACAGAAAAAGTAATACTTTGCTGATTGATATGGGTCTGCAAAATTAATATTTGCTGTCAATCGGAGAAAAAATATATTTCCTTATCTACTATGGCAATGGCTAATATGCAATATGTTTTAAGATATTTATATAATGAGATCGAATAAAAGATACGTAGGGGCAATTAATTAAAGGTTAATTTAATAAAGTGTATCATAAAGTATATCGTCTTGCTTTTTGACATAAGTAAACAAATTTATTATTTGCAACAGGCTAACGGGTATTTTTAAAAAATTAACTTTAATTTTCATATCAAGTTAACAAAATGTGCTTTATAGTAAGTAGACCAGTATTCTCATTTATAAAGTTGCAATAAAGGAAATAAAAATAAAAACAAACGAAAAAAAAAACAAAAGAAAAAGTATAAGGTCCTCTAACCCCAACAAACAGCCAATAACCAAATTCGATTGAATGACCGTATCTTAATCTTAAACCAATCTCCAGTTTAGAGAATATTCATTTAAAAATCGGACATGAAAAAAAAAGTCAAAAAAGCAAGAACAACGAGACATATATCAACCAAACCAAACTAAAGTTGCATCGCAGACAAGTCGATACAGAAAAGAAGGCACATTGAAATAAATACGTGATATTATTACATTAAAATTTATATAAAACAATAAAGTAACAAGCAGGTAATAAGAATTTTACAGACAAAAAGTACAGCAAATATGAATCTAAATCCCTCTGCCACAAATAAGCCAAGATACATACAGGGTTATCCAACGAGGACTAGACAAGGCGATTTTTTGACTATCCCTGTACTTTTATAAATAAAAAACTGAAATAGCCATCTTATGTAATTTTCTCCCGCGAATACAGATATGTTCAGCAAAAAACAATTATTGAAACAATCAATAAAAGTGCTATGGGTCACTTTGATATTTTTTTAAATGGGATGCCATATTTTTAATGTGCTTATCCGATTTCTCATATAAATTTTAATCTAAAATGATGGATTCTTAATTCAAAAACACCTTTTTTCTTCAGTTTTAAATTCGGAAAATGTTCGTCTACCGTACGAGATACCTAATAGATGGATACCCGTTTCACCTGTTGAACCTTTAACCTGCTTTAAAGCGGCCGTCAGTCAGACCAAATAATCACCTTTCAAATTTCTATACTATATTTTTCACGAATTAGTTACAAATAATGGTAGTTTTTTGCAAATCTATTATTGTTTACGTATAAAAACAGTATGACATATTAGAAAAAACTATAAACTAACTTAATAACTTTAATCTCAATAATATAATTGTTCGATGTTACCTCCATTATTTTCAAAACACGACCGATGCCCCCTTTTCAGTCTCTCCAAGGAATCTCTTACAATATTTTGGTCCTGGTTAAGTCTATTAATTTCATTTATAATTTTTTGCTGAATATCCTCGAGACTTCCGTTCGGTCGTTGATAAACTACATTTTTTAAATGACCCCATAAAAATGTATCCATTGGCGTGATATCGGGGCTATTTGGTGGCCAATGAATTGTTCCGTTGCGGCCAATCCACTGATTGTAATGCTCATTTAAGTATGTTATCACTTCTCGAACTGCATGAGGCGAAGCACCATCCTGCTGACAATTGATATTGTTGTAGATGGCAATGGCAATCTTTCCAAGAAATCCTCGATATCGTTTTGAAGAAACTGGAGGTATCTTTGGCCTGTTAAAGAGCCACAATAAAATAGTGGTCCAATGATTCGATTTTCTAACATCCCGCACCAAACATTAAGTGAGCTCCTACCTTGAAACTTTATCATTTCATATCTATGAGGGTTAACTGCTGCCCAGTATCTTGTATTATTTTTCCGATTGTATACCCCCGATGTTGTAAATGACGCTTCGTACGGTCAAATAGAATTTTATTATATAAATTATAATCTTCGTCTTGCTCTCGCATCATCCGCATTGAAGCAACAAATCGAAATCGAAGTTCTTTTTGATGTTATGTTAAGTATTGAGCGGGAAGGATACAATATGGTTTTAGACCACATTTTTTTAATGTTCTGTGAACTGATCCATAGCTTACTCTCCGGAGTCCTGGACCATACCTTACTTCTCGTACCGCTTGCGGAATAGAACTCTTTGGATTTATAGTAAAATATTGAACAATGGCTCGATTCCTTCTATTCTGTCTTTTCATCTTTCTTGGCTTATCTTTCAATGTCTTGCTTTCTTCAAATAGGATCTTAATTCTGAGAATTGTATCTACTGAAATGTGTCTCTGTAAACTCTCAAAAAATGTTCTTTGTGTTTGTCGAGCATTCTCTCCACTTTTGTAATATAATTTTATTACACTTAATCGTTCTTCTAAAGAATATTTTATTATTTGTAATAATGAATAATTCGTGAAAACTATAGTATAGAAATTTGAAAGTTGATTATTTGGTCGGACTGACGGCCCCTTTAAAGCAGGTGAAACGGATATCCATCTATCAGGTATTAATCGTACGGTAGACGAACATTTTCCGAATTTAAAACTGAAGAAAAAAGGCGTTTTTGAATTAAAAATCCATCATTTTAGATCAAAATTTATATGAGAAATCGGATAAGCACATTAAAAATATGGCATCCCATTTAAAAAAATATCAAAGTGACCCCTAGCACTTTTATTTGATGTTCAATTGTTTTTTGCTGAACATATCCGAATTCGCGGGAGAAAATTACATAAGATGGCTATTTCAGTTTTTTTTATAAAAGTACAGGGAAAGTCAAAAAATCGCCTTGTCTAGTCCTCATTGGATAACCCTGTACAAAATATTCCTATTCTACTCGTCCAAACTATAATATGGTTTATTCTGCAACAGTATTTTTACACCCCTTCTAAATCTCCTTAAATCAATCACATCACCAGAATACTCTTATAGATGGTTATTAATTTTTAAGTTTTCATAAATAACTGAATTTTTAGTAAGTGCAGTTTTTGGCACTGGCAATCTTAACAAACCATCGTTTCGAGTATAATGACTGTGTGCGCGTGCCATGTGCGTTGTACCATATGTTACGGTTTCCAAGATAAAAATGCAATAGACGGTAACTATTTTCTCCCTAATGAAAAAAGGCCTGCAATGATCCCTCTGGCTCGCTCCACACAAATACCTAAGACCTCGTTTTTGCACCGCAAACTTAGAGTGCTCTCCACTAAAACCCTAAAAGGGAATACCATATCTTAGGTTAGATTCGACCATGGAATAATAGACCTATTTGGCCATTAAATATTCTAAGTTGGTTCTCAAAACTTTAAGACCGTCCCATTTTCTAGAATGTATGTATGCAATAGCAAATCAGCAATGCACTTAAAATCAATAGGTTGGGGAGGGCAGGTGTTACTGCTAGTGGGCTTCGCGCATAGCGCATTCGCCCAGTAAGACCCTCGCCTGGGCTTAGTTAGAGTTGGGGCGACCCTCCCAGATAAGTTACACCCGTGTTGGATCGGAGGCACTATATTTTTGGACTCCTCAAGATGCCAAGCATACGCTCTCTTGAAGGCTCCGACTATCATACACAAATATAAAATGGCGGCTATAAGCCGAAACTTAGCAGGCACAGAGCGAAATGGTTCCACGGGGAATGACATCCGATCCCCCCGGCCTGGGTACCGGTGTGAATGAGCATTTCTTCTGGCTAGGACTCTCCATTCGACCTAGGGGAGAAACAACGATCACTGAACAATAGCCATTCACCCAAGATGGCGACAAAGGAGCCGGTATAAAACGCGTGTTCACTCGACCGAAGATGGAGCGGAAGTCATGAACAGGCTAATTTTGATAATATTAAGGCAAAGGCAGCTTGCATCACACCATTCCTCGCAGTTAGTTCATCATCCTTCTTTCCCACCCTATTAAAATTTATAATAATCTACATAGAAACTTGGGAGGTATCCAGAATGAAGCCAAAATGATGAGAGAACTTAAGGCTCGATTGATTGAACTAAGTTTTTAGAATCTGAGGGGATTTTTCTGTTGTGGTATTCATGCTCAAAGTTTTCTTTATTATTCCTATATCATACCAATACTAGAACGTTATCGCACAAGTAAATAAGGGCAAGCAGTATTAAAGGCGCTCTTATTTTGACATTTGCACATGCGCAAATGTGGCGGGGCCTAATATTTCCCTTAATAAAGATAGTGCCTGACTTTATTTATGCAGTCTTTAGGTCGTCCTTATATTTTCCTTATTTCACGTATCAGATAAGCTCGGGTATAAACGTACATGTTCGTCAGTTCCTCCATGGAATCAAATTGTTTTCGTTATGATTTTTTTTATACGTTCGAGAAACACAACCTCCTTACGTTCTCTGTAATTTATGCTTAGATTTGGTAGTTTGGAAAAAATATCAGAAAAATGCCAAGACAACTAAAAAAAATTAGGTTAGAAATAAGAGGAACAAAAAATAGAATAGAAACAAGGCATTTGCAATAACTCTAAATGCAACACAAAATAAAATACAACAATATTTTAATAATGTCGACCTTAATACTGCTTGACAGTAATAAAGCAAACTGCGATAACTCTCTAATGTCTTCATTATGTTTTATTTCTGATTTTTTTTTTAAACAGTTGTAAATCCAAAAAGTGTAATCATGTGTTGTATATTGTAAAGTTTATACGAAGTCTATTGAGACAGCATAAAAACTAAAAGCTGGCTTATAGGTGGCATATCGTTTATGAAACATGGACGGCGCAGGAAATGTCAATATGTTTTACTAAGCCAATAAAATTAGTTATGTTTTTATTGATAGGATAATTTTATTGACACTTACCTATTGAAAGATTTTTTGTTGTGTGAGAGAAAATTGTCATGCTTCACTATCGGAGTTTTCAGAACTTGAGTCGTTATTTACACTTATAATAACTGGAGTGATCGGTGGTAAGATACAATATTCACTTTCCTTTTTGATTACATGAGATACACAGGCCCTCCATATATCACTTTTGTTTATTTCCTCTACTACTGTCCTGATATTATTTACTACAGACCCGCTTAATTCTGGTGATTGATTATATTTTCGCAATTTACTTTTAATATCAGCCCAGACCATTTCAATGGGGTTGAAAACGCAATAATATGGAGGCAAACGTAAAATAGAATGACCGTTTGCTTCAAAAAGTTTATCAATAACATATTCCTTTTTGAAATCTTGCTCTTTGATTAGTTCCAATAATTCCTTTTTTGTCTTTTTCTCGGGTATTTCCATGCCTTTATTTTTCATAAATTGAAATATATCGGCCTTTTTTGTACTGGTGTTCGGAATTTTTGTCTTTTGACGAGAATGGTATGATGCATTGTCCATAACGATTACTGAATTGGGTGGTATATTTGGTAAGAGCTGCTGCTCTGCCCATTTCTCAAATAATTCGGCTGTCATGTCCTCGTGATAATCAGCAGAGGATTGCTTGAAGTTTTTGGCAGACAACAACAACGCATTAGGAATAAAGCCATCTTTACTTCCAGCATGAAGAATTATAATTCTTTTTCCCCTAGAACATGGAGCACTTAATTTACACTTTTTGCTGTTATCTACCCACCCATATTCGACGACATCGTGGGTATCACACCACGTCTCGGCAAGATAAATTATGTCTCTATACGCATCCCGGTATTCTTTTATTTTGCGCAAGTAATCTTGTCGATGGTTAACTAAAGTCAAAAGTCAAAGTCAAAAATAGCTTTATTGATTCAAGTTTATACAACTTATGATCAAAGCATCTTAACCTAAGTACAGATGGTCCATAAAAAACCACCAATAATCATAAAATAACACATAAAAGTGATTTAAAATCTGTAAAAGGCATAATTAAAATATTTTAAAATATAACCCAATAAACATTACCTACTCTAAATATTTAAAAAAAATACACTTAAATAAAAGATATATGCAGAAAATAATCCATTGTGACAATAAATAAAATACAAAAATAAAACACATACAAGTAAACACACAATCACTAAACAAAAGAGTCGTTATAATACTCGGACACTGAATAATAGGCCTTTGATATTAATAAATTTTTCACCTCTCTCCTAAAATGCTCTTTGTTTGTGATTCTTCTAACAATTAATGGCAAATGATTAAAGAGCTTTTTGCTATCATATATAATAGATCTTTTAGTTAGAGAAGAGGAGGGTATGGGTAGAGACATTATATGAGAAGCACGACTATTATAAGCACGAGCGGAGCCAACCTCTAATCCAAACTTTACATGCATGAGGCACACTGATTCCAAGATATATATGCATGCCAAAGTTAAAATTCTCTGTTGAATAAAGTGAGGTTCGGAAGAGTCTCTAAACCCAATATTACACAAGAATCTAATAGCTCGCTTTTGCAGAACAAACACCATATTGAACAACTGATCAGTACAGGAACCCCAAAAACATACACCATAGCGCAACTGAGAGTCGATCAGCGCAAAATATACATTCCTCGCCATAATACCATCCAACTCTCGAGCAACCGTTCTTAATGCGTAACATGTACTAGAGAGTTTCTTATTTAAATTAAGGATATGTGGTTCAAACCTTAATTTACAATCTATATATAATCCCAAGAACTTTACAACCTGTAAATTCTGTATAGACTCAGAACTTAAAGATATGTGATTCATTTGGCATTTGAAGGATATAATATTTGTTTTTGAAACATTAAGTGTTAAATAGTTTGAATCACACCATTCTTTTACTTTGACAATGTCTCCGCTGACACAGCTCTGCAAACGATCGGGATCAGTGTCACGCCACAAAATGGTCGTATCGTCAGCAAACATCGTGAATACCCCATATATATTCAACTTTGACAAATCATTAACATATAATAAGAATAGTAAAGGACCCAATACAGAGCCCTGAGGAACACCAGATGTAATTTCTTTTTGGCTGGATCTTTCGTTGTTGAATAACACTGCCTGCCGACGGTCTGAGAGATAAGAAGATATCCAAGTTAATGACGTGCCTCTGAATCCATAAACCTCAAGTTTGCTCAGCAGTACTCTATGATCCACGCAATCGAAAGCCTTGGTAAGATCACAGAATACCGCTGCAGCGACCTCGCCATCATTTAGCCCCATATACACGTCCTTAAGAAGGCTAAACATGGCATCATTAGTGTTTCTCGAAGCCTGAAAGCCAAATTGAACATTACTCAATAGGTCCTGTCTGTTGATGAAGCTGACCATACGCGTTTTAACAAGCTTTTCAACGACCTTTGACAGGGTTGAAAGCAATGAGACTGGTCTGAAATTTGAGGCGGTTTCACAATCTCCACCTTTAAATAGTGGGATAACTGTAGCCAGCTTTAGAGAAAAAGGAAAAGTACCTGTTTGAAAGGAGCTATTTATTGCTTCCGCAAGTATTTGTAATACCGGATCAGGAAGCCTTGAAAGAATATTTAATCCAACCATCCCAACCAGAAGCATTCCTATTTGCAATTTGCCTGAAAATACTCTTAATCTCATCAGCATCTGCAGGATAAAAGTAAAATGTATCATTAGTTGAGATATCATTTAAAAAGCTTAACGCACTATACGTGCTGATTCCATAATAACCATTCGTTTGTCCAATTTTTTATAACTAAAACCGCAATCTAGTAAACCATTTCTCAACGTATCTAACGATTTATATTTATAGTCTGGATATTCTCGTAGCTTATCCCGAATCATCTCTAAGGTTGGCACTTTATTTTGATGATAAAATCCATACACAACTCGACGAATAAAATCCTTGTCTGCGGTAGCAAGTTTCTTAAGTTTTTGTCCAACTCTTTTCCGTTAAATAGAATGGTCCACTACATCTCCAGCACTAATAATCCTATAAATTAATGCACGGCTAACTTTAGTTAGTTCACAAATTCTATTCACAATTTTGTTTTCTGAAGAACCACTATTTTCACTCTTAAGACAAAAATAAATATTCAAAATAACCCGTTGAGTTTGAACGTGTAGGTCTTTGTTTACAATTTCGGATTCAATCGACTCTAAATTGGCATAATAATCCTCAGTTTCGTTGTCACTAGTATCGAAAGGTCGCCAAAATGCCATATTTTTTCGAATTATTAACCAAAACACTAATTAAATAAAAGATTTTACAAAATATATCAACTAGAAATAATTTCGCGGAGCCACCCACTGTTACTGCACTGCCACGTAAAAATCATAAATATTTTAAAATATATCAGCTCCGAATTTAGTAAAAAAAATCTCTGAACAATCAAAATTGGCCAGTGACCAATCCAAGGCACTTGCCGTCTAATCCCGCCCACATTTTTTTTGACAAACGCATTAATTCCACGTTGATTCTCTTCAAGTGTCTAAGAGGAGTAATCCATATAAAATCAGTCTCTATATTTCAATGTAAAAACCGGTAAATTGATAGTAAATTGATAGTAACCCGTATAATAATTTAATTCCATGCTGTCTCAACTGAGATCGTATAAAGTATATGCTGATGTTTGTATAATGGTAATTCTTATTGTCACTTTTATAGTAGTTATATCTTCTTATGAGTGATGTGATTAAATAAAAAATGTTTCTTCAAAATTTTACCAAAAAAGATGTTTAAAATGCCGCTTTGTTTTTATTTTCTTCACAAGCGAAAGAAGTGACACCATACTTTTATAATTCAGCCCACCATATTTAATTAAATTAGCAGTAGAATTTATTTTCAAGTTTTCAGTTTCAGTATTAGTTTACAATAATGACAATTACGTTTCTTTATTACTCTGTTGCATTCTTATTGTTTACAATTAATTAAAGCCAAATCATAAAAAAATCATAAAAGAAGACCATAATAGAGTTATTACCTTAGAAATTTTGTGCTTAATAGGCCTTTAATGACATCCATCGTTACTTAGAAATTTTCACTTATATTAAAAGTGCATTAGTAATGAAAATGCAGAAAGCAAGGAAACTAATTCCCACTACAGTTAGGCAAATAGTAACACCTTTGTCTTCTTTTGCGTGTTACTCGAAATGACATGCGATAAGTATGAAGTTCGTTTTGTTTCAAAATCTTTGGTTGATAGGCTTAGGGTACAAGCCAGTTTACATACAATGGATTTTATTATTTCTGGCGGAAATCGATATGCGTATCTATTAGGCAAGTTAATTAAATTAATGAAATATTACACTTTATTCTAGCACGTGTTTATTATGGCTAAATGTGTAACGAAAAACGGAATTTATTTCTTCACCTCACTATTTAGCGTTGAAAAAAGTGAAGTCAAATAATTTATTTGTCTTTTACATGATTGAATGATACATACTAGCCATAATAAAATCATGACAAAAAAGAATGCCTCTCGATTATAAAAACCGTTTACCCCATACCCCATGCCCTATGCCGGGCAACCCCCATGAAATACTATGTGTGAATGTGCCAAACGGTCAAACCATCATTAATTAGGTGTTAATCTTTAATACGATGTTTCGGCAGAAATATGCTTTAGTTGGTATATAAATATAAACATTAGAGAATATTGGTGATTAGGTGGAGCACAGACTCACAGACAGACCAGACAGAATAGCGACGGAGAGGAACGAGCAAGTAAGGAGGAGCGTCGAACGGTTTGGCATAACTCCCATAACTAACCAAGAACACAGTATATGAAAATACAGCATGCACATTAAATCGTTATT
>MU183686.1:38998-66607 GCA_016904865.1 Pissodes strobi | reverse complement strand
CAAGAACACAGTATATGAAAATACAGCATGCACATTAAATCGTTATTTGCTATTATTGTTATTATTATTATTATTATGACTTAGCTTTACGGCTTCACACTCCCTATTCCCTCGCCGGAGAAGATGCACTTATCCCAAATATCTTGGATACCCCAGGGATTAAGCTCTCTGGGGTCCCTTTCCCTGTTGACGGGCCCAGGGTGACGATCTTCGTTGCTTCCCACAAATTTTCTGACGGTCCGGGCTGTAAAAGGTAATACTGACTTCTGTAGTTCCTTATGAAGATGTTCGTTATATCCTAGTTCTTTGTACTTCAGCAGATTCTTTGGGATCACTCCAGTAGACGATATGATGATTGGTACTGTTTTGGCAGTGTTCATTTGTCATTGTCTTTGTAGTCTTACTTCCAGTTCTCGTTACATGGCAATTTTGTCAACGTGTTTTCCAATCAAATTAGTCTTGTTAGGGATGCCCACTAAAATGAGCGTAGTTTTCGTTACTTTTTTAATTACTAAGCCAATGTCAATCTATTATGAGTAACAAGTTTGATCAGCTAAAATGGTGCAGTCCCAGTATAATCTAAAGTTCTCATTTTCCAAAATTGACTCTGGAGTGTAATTATAGTAAGAAACCTTCTTCCTGTAAAAGCTGTAGCTTCCGTGCCAGTTCCTGGTATACAATTTTTGTTACAGCACAGTGCCTCTCTTTGTACTCAGTCGAGGCAAATATCTGGCAATTCTGGCATCCTCCTGTAATATGTTGGATAGTTTCTAAGCTTTGACATCCATATCTGCACCTATCATCCTCAACTGTTGAGTCTTTGACTATATATTTTACGTAGTTACGGGTAGGTTTAACCTAATCCTGAATAACTAGCAGTGATCCTTCCGTTTCGGGAAACATTTGTCCAGAGAATAGCCACTAGTTCGACGCTACTTTATCGACATGTTCTTGCTTAATCCCATCACGTGCAGGAGTTTCACACTAAAGCTTTGGAATTTCTGGTTATTGCCCTTATAATGTCGTTGGACCTCGCCTTCGTTTAATATTAACGGGGTGGAGTCATTCACTTGTCATATTACTCTGTGAACTTCTGAACTTGCAGATTTCTTGTAGAAGAAGTGTGGGAGATTTGCTATCTGCTGGTCTAATTGCTTGCTGATATATGCCAGTCCCCTACCACCTTCATGCCGACGCAGTGTAGTCCTCTCCCTAGCACTTCTAGGATGATGGTTCTTGAAATTTGTTAGCAGTCCTGACCTTTCGCTGTAGGTTGTCGGTTTCAATTTTACTCCATTCAACTATTCCAAATGAGTAGCCAAGCGCTGAGCAAGCGTAAATGTTAATTGCCTTAAAAAGGCTTTTGCTATTGAGTTTAGTTCTTAGCATTTGTCTTAACCGTTTCACGAATTCGGTTGTCACTTCTTCCTTCATCTTCCGATGGTCGATTTTCTGCATTTGCCTCATCCCCAAGTACCTGCTTGTAGGTATCGCCATTCACTATTGCCTCGAGTTAGTCTCCAGTTTGCATTTGGAAAGTTGCCTGTTGTATCTTACCCTTCCTTACAGTAAATGTGCGGCAATTATTCATTCCCATTCGCATTCGAATATATGTGGAAAATTCCTCTACGATCGATAGCATCTGATCTAGTTGCTGCTTGGTACCTGCCATTAGTTTTAGGTCATCCATATACAATAGGTGGTTTATTTCAATTGTTTCCGTGTTGTTGTTTCTAATAACGAATCTGTAATTGGTAGAGTTTAATATCTGTGAAAGGGGGTTCATTGCTAGTAACAACCACAGCGGGTTCAGCGATTCTTCCTAGAATATGCCCCTTTTTATTAGTATGGCATCTGTCGAAATGTTGCAGTCGTCTTCATTCAAGTCTATTCTCGTGTTCCACGTTGGCATTGCGTATTCTTAAAAGATAATTATAAGGGGATCATCAATTTTATAAATTTTCATCACCTGAATCAGCCAAGTCGAATGCTTTCTTGTATGGTCGTGGTACTGTCTATTCTATCTGTCTATCTACTTCACTGGGTGAAACGCATAGTGGCATTTTGGCAGGGACATAATACACGTCTAGAAACTTTACTGGTGAAGAAGTTATCTTGTGAGTAGTCTTATTCGTCTTCTGAGTAGTCGGTCGTATCGTACTATCAAGTGTCCACATTCTTTCATCTTCCTTAAGTACATGCTCTTCACATTTATTCCACTTTTAGGAATCGACTTACGGCCTATTCCAGAAAAGGCATGAAAACCACGCTAATAAATCCAATAATTTCCAAAGCCATGGAACACCTAATAAACAACGGCGCCGGCATTTGCAAATAAAGAATAACAAGATTGGTACAAGTCCCTCAATTCTGGAATCAAGCAATTATTGCTCGAGCAAATGCGATGTATATATAGGAAGATATCGAAAACATTATTCAATAAACTGCGTCTGTTGAATGGTTAATTCTGTTCTGTAGCTGGCGTGTTAGCTTTCTTAATTAGAGTAAGTATTAAGGAATAAAACATCCAAGAAGCCGAAAGAGGTATAATTTTACAACCTCGTTTCGTTACTACACAAACATAGTACCTGCTTACTTATCTCTATTGCGCGTGTCGTACTCGTGCAACTCACCATGCGATCTATACTTATCCTGGTTCTTTCTTACATACAATAAGGTGTCAAGGATATATGAGCCCCTTATTTTGAAAGTGGTACAACTAACGTTATTATTATTTTGAGTAAATTAGCGTTTTCCTAAAATGTGTATCTAAAAATATAAGTAAATTAATCTCTTTCTTTTTTGCTACTTTCAGATTAACATTTGGACGAGTTTTTATGTCTTAGTATAATATGGGGAAGAATTAATTTTCGCCTACTTGTTTTTGAAACTAAATTGACTTATACCACTTTCAAAATAAAGTAATATAGAATTAGTCAACTTTTTTTATTATTAATTCTTATTAGGCTAAGAACATTAGATTACCTACTGTCTAGAATAAAGTTTATTTAAAAAAAAAACATTTAAGTAACATACAAAAGTTAAATTTTACAAATACTCGTCATCGTCGTCTGACACTGGGTTAACTTCATCTGGCCTACTGGTTGTGATCTGTCTTAAGCTTCGAAAGTATTTATGGTGGATCGGAGGAATATACGGTAGTAAGTCCATCATGTCTTTGTACTTGGCCGCAGTTACTGGTATTGGATTTGTGTATAGCATATTCAATTCATATTGTCGTAGTTTTTTGGGCGGCCACGTTTTGGACTTAAGTCCAAGATAAGAAAAGAAGCAGCATTATCTAAAGACGTTTTGTAAAATAATTAGGACCCTTATCTGAAAAAAATAATATACATCACGATTCTTATAAAGCCATCTGCAAATGTATTTATAATATCTTTATTAACTAGGCGATAAACAAAACATGTACAGAGCAAATTTTCAAACAAGCAGAATGTACCAAGAGTACTACATGACTAAGTAAAAATATAATTTGAATAAT
This sequence comes from Pissodes strobi, assembly GCA_016904865.1. Taxonomy (NCBI): domain Eukaryota; kingdom Metazoa; phylum Arthropoda; class Insecta; order Coleoptera; family Curculionidae; genus Pissodes; species Pissodes strobi. The sequence goes on along the minus strand of MU183686.1, from coordinate 63,105 downwards.
GAATTTTAATGTAAATTTTTAACGTTCAAACTGTTTTTTACTTACCTGAATCATCAGATAACTGATCGAAGAATGAAGGTTCATTATTTTGTGCATAATATGAATCTCCCTTTGCTGTTGTTTCAGTTCCTTTACTGGTTGATGGTCCAGGGTCTTCATTAACTGTAGATGAGGTAGGAATATGTTTCATGTTTTTATCCTGAATTTTTGGGTCTATTTTTGCCAAAAAATCACTTAAAATAATTAAAAAAAAAAACATGAACCCTAATCCTATTTTAATAAATAAAATGTATCAATCTACTTACCTACAGCAATTAATGTATGTTAGGACTTATGTTGTTAAATATAGCATAGAACTTTAAAGTAAATACACATAAAAAAATAACTATTTCACTTAAGACAATGAGGAACATTCCACAGGTTTCGGTTTTGTTTACTATGAAAATGGTATAAGTGACTTATTTCACTTTCAAAATAAACAACTGCTTTATAGCGTTGAGTATGCATACGTCCGGCGCCATCTATGGGCGACTAGGTCAAGGAATGACTTAAACCGTTTTCATAATAAACATATTGGAGACTAAGATAACCGTTAACGACTTAATCCCATTTTTTAACATTTTTGACTTGTACCACTTTCAAAACAAGGGGCTCATATATAGATGGAAATGTCAAGATCCCAAGAGACTGGAAGGCACCCCTGCAGTCATCTCGGTAGGACAAGCCCGCTATTGTTCTTATTGCTCTTCGCTGAAAGTCAAACACCCTGTCAGTCTGACCAGAATGTCCCCACACAACAACTGCATACGATAACACAGAGTGTATTAAGGTGTAATATGCAGTCTTAAGCACACTAGCGGACACACAGCCACTCAAACCTCGCAGAGCAAAGGCACCCTTTGCCAGTCGCCCACTTACCAAATCTATATGATGATCAAATCGCAGACCGTTATCAATTTCGACCCCAAGAAAGCGTACATGCGAGAGATCCCACAGGGAGAAGACCATTGTGTGGGTTTTGTCAACGTTAAGCAGCAATTTATTTGCCTTGAACCACTCTTCGACCACAGCCAGGCTCTCGGTAGATTCTTTGAGAGTTTTCCCTGTTTTGGAAAGGGACGTGTCATCCACGAAAAGAGTGAAAAGTGCTGATGGATCTGTTGATGGTAGATCGTTTGTAAAAATAAGAAAAAGCAGGGGCCCCAGTATTGAGCCCTGCGGAACGCCAACGCTAATCCCTCTCTCCCCAGACGTCACACCTCCCACCTTAACAACTTGGGATCTTCCTTCGAGGTAAAATTGCAGTAGTCTTACACTCTTATGATGGAAATTGTACAGTTCTAGTTTACGGAGAAGCAGGCTATGTGTGACACAATCAAAGGCCTTGCAGAGGGCACAAAAAACTGTGGCGCTATATTACATATTCTCAAATGCATCCATCACACTCTCTACGAGATTAAGCATGCCCATCACAGTGTCACGCCCCTGTCTAAAGCCAAGCTGGCATTCAGAGAAAAGGTTATTTCCTTCAAAATAGCTTGCCACCCTCACCGACATGCACTTCTCCATTATTTTGGAGAAGATGGGAAGCAGCGAGATTGGTCTGTAGTTAGAGGGAGTATTATTGTCTCCCTTCTTGAAAACTGGGGTAATAACAGCATGTTTTAGTTTAGTGGGAAACACGTTCTCCTTAAAGCAGTGATTTATCAGCTTTGCAAGTGGTATGTATATAATATCCCTAATAGACTTCACTATCTTGACATTCAACCCCATAAAATCTGTACTTTTTTGTTTTTTAAATTAGTTATCGTATCTCTGATCTCAATTAAGGAAACTTCTTCAAACCGGAATTTTTCCTCAAGAGAATGAGTAGTTGTCCGATACAGATTAAAAAGTGGATCCAGATCAGATTCCCCGATATCACTAATCAACCCGTCAGCAATGTCAGAAAAAAAGTTATTAAAATCTTCAGGAGTTATATCTATATTTTGTTCTTTAGTTTTTGATTTTCCACATAGATTGTTGATAATTTGCCACATATTTTTAACTGGATTTCCCGAAGAACTTATTAAAGTATCATTTGCTCTTATTTTAGCCATCTTTATAGCCTCCCTATATGTTCTCTTAAAGTCTCTGTAATCTCTCAGAGTAATGTCTGTTTTTCGTTGTTGGTGTAAATCATATAAACATTTTAGTGTCTCCCTCATACCCCTTAATTCATCATCAAACCAGCTAATATTATTTGATTGATCAGGACGGGCCATATAGGTCCTTTCCGGGAAGACCTGCAAGTATGCCCCACCGATTTTCTCCAAAAAGATGTCAAACTTAGTGTCAGCATCAATACCGTTATCGCTTACAAAGTCCCAAGAATACCCATCAACAATACTATAAAAATAATTCAAACCCCTTTCAGTCACTGGCCTACATACCTTCTTCCCCTTATCCACCTTCACTAAACGAGTATTAATAGTGAGCTGCACGAGTTGACCATCATGGTCCGACAAGTCAGTTGGAATAACTGTAACAGAGATAAATATTGGGGAAAATTTTATAAGTACATTATCTAAACATGTCTTGTGACTCCCTCGGCTGTTGGCTGAAAACCATTACACTTGAAGAAGTCACAGAGCATTACACACTTTTTTTGTTTTGTACCAAAGTGTACATTAAAATCACCAAGAATTATTATATTTTTATTAATACCAATCTGATTCAAGACTTCGTTCAGTATTTCAATAAACCTATCCAAGTCTGCTGAAGGAGGCCTGTATAGTGTGATAAGGTATATACCCAAATCAGATAAAAATGATGTGCTTATTTCAATGCACCTTTCAATACTTAGATCTACAAACAAGTTATTAGGAATTGTATTTACCGATGGTACACAGAACATTGCAGAACCACCACTCTTATGCTTTTTCCTTGCAAAACAGCTTTACACTCTATAACCGTCAATATTAAAAACGTCAGCCTCGTGTCATGTAAGCCAATGCTCAGTCAAACATAGAATGCCGACATCCAAGTCGACCAGGAATGCCTCCAGTTCACTTGCTTTGTTTCTGACTGACCTGATGTTGAGATGTAATACATTCAGTGTCAGATGTTTCCGATCCTCAACTACTGGTTCCGTTGTCGGTTTTGTGTACCCTGGTCCGTGGTGCATTCAGGCGTTGGATATTCAAAAAATGGTTTATCAATATGCCAGTAGGCCATAGGCTAGGTGACATTATCTGTTCCTTTAAGTTCTTTGGTACCCCCAATTTAAACGAACTCTTGTACTTGTCAGTTTTTGTGGCCATTTTTTCACACTTACAGTTTTTCAGATTGTTACTTTCTAGGAATAGTAGCACGAGTTCTGGTGTCATCTGAGGACCCAGTCCTGATATAAAAATCCAGGAAATTCTGGACTCCCCGTATGCTACGGTCAAATCCGTTGCAGTTTCGTTCGTTCCCTTTTTTGGCTCAGGTCGTGTATTCGTGTTTTTCGTAACAGTCTTGTGTTTACGTCCCCCTTTGACCAGTGTCCACGGAGTTCCAGAGACATCTTTGGTTTCCTCAGGAACATTAGTAGGATGCTCGTCTTGTTCAAGATGCCAAGCTGAAGATCTTTTGATGTTCTCAGTTTTTTTGTGAAAGATTCGAGCCTTCTTCTTCCACAGCTGTTTCTTTGTCAATGTCATCGTTTCCATCAGCAGTGTTGCCATTTATTAGGGCAAACGCTCCAGTAGTGTTGCCAGTATATGATTGTGCATCTGCTCTACCGGGGCAGGGCTTTTTGTTGTTGACATCAACTTTATGTGGCACTGTAGCAACACGTGGGCTAATTTCAGACTTCTTTTCTTTTTCACTGTTAATCGGTTTCCCGCCCTTCTTCCGTAATTGCAGGTTAGATTTTTCTGATTTTTCTTACTTTTTCCGAGAAAGACAAAGAGCGATTCCGGATCTGAGCTACTCTCCTATACGCCAATCAACAAAATTATTAAAAATAGTAAACGTTTCTAGATAAAAGGTGTTATTTGAAAAATATGTTTTAATCTGAAATTTATTCATATTAACTAATTATTTATCCTAATAGGTGCGAGGAAATATCATAGCCATACCTCATACTTGATATTCTTTTTATTTACGAAACGTGATAGGGAAGTAATCATTAGAATACATATATTTTATTTGCTCTATGATGAGCATTTCCAAATTTCCAAAAATATCTGGTTATAAGCCATAGCAATAATAATTTGCCATTAAAATTTTCATATTGTAAAACTGTTCGAATATAGGTTTTAGGAACAGCAAATCTAGACTGTTCTCAAGGTTAAAGAACATGAAGGAAGTATCTAAGAGTGCTCATGAATAAACAATTATTACCAAATAATCAAGAATACTTATAATATCAGACATTTTTGCAACAGGTGCTTGTGGGAGCAAATAAATGTATTTATGTTAATTGTCTTGTAAATACATTCCATGTGAAGTGTAGGTTTAGGAAAGTTGATTATTAATTAATATGTTTGTTTTGATCGATCAGATTTTGCTGTCCATTTAATTGGCAAGCAAAGCAGGATAACTTTTATAATATAAACTACCAAAAAATACTTCAAGATAAAGTTTTATACAGATTTAGAGGGCAATTATACATGACACCTCAAATGAAATGTAAATTTTTATTATATTGTAGATTTTAATTTTTTGGGAAATTAATAATTCTAAAAGTCATAAAAGAAAGCACGATATCTGTGGGCAACTGTTTATAGAAAAATGTATTCTGTAAAGAAATTTTCTTATTACGATGAGCTATAAAATTAAAACGAAAAATTGAGACCTAAAATGTCGACCAACCTTAATTTGGATAACTATACCATTATCAATTTTTAAATTTTTACGCATACAACCGTCATTACACATAAATTACCAAAAGACTTCGAAGAACATTGTGTGTTTTCACACGAACACTTGGGCATATCTCGACCAGAGGTGTCTCAAATTAAAAATGATATATAGGTATAGAATATTGAAGTAATTATCTCGAAACACTCTTTAGCAAACAACTCAAAAGAAAAACGACGAGAAAAACTGACAATTTTATAATGATTTCTTTCTCATAGTCACAACTTATATCTTATATTGTATTTTTAACCTTGTAAGGTAAAAATGTACAAATACAGGGTACAAATTAACTAGGAAATGTAAGTAAATCAGCATTTTCAACACATCCCATCATTAAGTACTTTATTTAACCTATAGCTTCAAGCAGAGTATTCAGTATGAAGTTGGACAACGGCTTTTTCATCAGATGCAAACTGCACGAAGGTTGTGATTTCATTCACAGGTTCCCGAAAATTCGGGATTTTGAGCTAGTCTAATGGTAGCTTCATTATCAACCTGAGGTGTAGGAACGTAATTTAGGTCGATAACTTCTTCATAAAGTCTCTTTTGCAGCTTTAATTGTAGCGACGATTTCTGGTTCAGTAGTAGCAATTACTACTGAAGACTGTCTTTGACTAAGCGAAGATACTGCTCCCTCGGCATATAAACGAACAACACCTGTCGTTGAATGGCTTTGCTGTGTCGTTAACCTTCTACTACTAACAAGCTCTTCCACAATATTTACATTGTCAAAATCAGGATCTTCTATATTTTTGTGTCGTTTTTATGAGTTTGATCTTCTTCAGGTACTTCTCTGTCTTCTTTATGATCACTAACTGATGCTTTTGCATGAACTTGTATTTTTTCTGTCAAATGGTCTGCCAATGGACTCATTGGGGGGGTGTGTAAGTAGTTTTCTCATGAAACACGACATTACGTTATATTAGTTGCTTGATTTTTCTCTTTCTGGCTAAATACGATACCCATCGTCGTTGTCATAGTCAACTAAAACTCCCTTTATAGCATTCTTTCCCATTTTTCCCTTACACTGCTTAGAAACATCAGTGTAACACAAGCTTTCAATGATCCTAAGATGCCTCAAATTTGGGTTTTTCTTAAACTAAGCCTCATATGGTGAATTATTTTCAACGCTCAAAATTCATGATCGATTTAGAATGTAGGCTGCTGTATTTAGTATTTCCTCCCACAATAGTTGACTTGAACGTCATTTTCTGGGTAGACATTCTTCACCATCAATTCGAACACACTTGCTCTCTTTTTCAATTAGAATGGTGCATCCACTAACACTAAGATTGCAGATTTCTGAACTAGAAATAAATTGGCTCTTTGGATTTCTGTCCAGTGCTGACAATACAGAGAACAAATTCTTCTTAATCCTAGGAACCAGCCAAATATCAGAGAGTCATAGTCTTGTTGTCTGATTACTCACATGTGCTTCAACCAAAGCTCCTAGTGTATCACCGTTAGCTGTGACTCCTGGAACGACGTTTCAAACATATTACTTTTGTTGCAAATATGATTTGTAGCACCATTGTAAAACCGTCAGCTATCTTCGTCACTTTCTATATTCATTACAGAACTTGTTACAGCTACTAAAGTAATATTTACCCCGTTTACATCATCATTTTCCTTTATTATTGAAGGTTTGCCCACAGCTTTCCATTTTTCACACTGTTTTACCATGTGCACTTCTTTCTTGCAGTAATTGCATATACACTTCTTTGGTTTACTACTGAATTTTCTTGTCTTTGTCTCCTGTGCAGCTAACAGTTCATTATTTATCTCATATTTGTTTGACAAAGCCTTCTCGTATGAACAAAGTTGATTTGTCAAATGTCTAACGTACGCGTACGGTCTGACTTGCACATCGGCATCCAATTCGACTTAAATGAGAATTAATCCGGATGGTTTTTCGAATGACAATTATTCGAACGACAGTTCTTCGAACGACATTTCTTCGAATGAATCGAATGGACGGTTCTTCGAAAAGACAATTCTTCGAATCGACAATTTTTCGAATGTGTAATTCCTCGAATGGACCTTTTTTCGATTCTTTAATTTAGTTTGGGTTAGTCCCTTTTACCGTTTTAGCAAAATTTCTGCAACGCCTCGGTGGTGTGGAAGGTAGCGTTCTTGCCTGTTATTCCGGCGCTGCGGGTTGGATTCCCGTCGGTCGCGACAGATGTTTTTTTAATGTTTTTTTATTAATTTACCATTTTTTTCTAATTTTGGGTTAGTTTGGGTCAGCCTTGGGTTAGTTTTGGTTAACACTTGGTTAGTTCTTGTTGATTGAGACCCCGTAGCGAGCGAAGCGAGCGGAGGGCCATGCAAAGCCCTAATAATACCTATTAACATTTATATTATAGTCGCGACACAACAACAAACTATACGCATGTCATAACAAGATGCGATCCTGTACGTTAGATATGAATATGTCACAGGAGAAAATACCTACGATAAAGATCGTACATTTTGATCCATCGAGCCGCATTATTATCATTGTTTTCGGCGAGTCGGAAAGTAGGAAACCACGGCCAGCGGAGAAGCTATTGCACAGTAAGTCTCCATCCCTTTTACCTTTGTATCGGAGTGTATCGCGCGCACTCTTTTTGAACATTTTATTAGTTGTTTTTTTAAAATCATCTTTATGTTTTCTATAATTTAATATTTTCGATAAACGGTCCTTTCGAATATTTGTCTTTTCGAAAAACTATCCGTTCGAATAATTATCCATTCGAATAATTGTCCATTCGAAAAACTGTCCTTCGAAGAACTGTCTTTCGGAAAATTGTCATTCGAAAAACAGTCCTAGATTCAAATGAGAAGTATTCATATGGTAGTGCTCTCAGTATCTTGCAATTCAACAATAAGTCATGAAGATCGTACTTACAGGTAATACTACTACTAATTATTTACTGGTCTTTAGAAATCCCCACTTGAACGTCATTCCATATGTTTTTCAGTTTGGAAGTATGAACTTATATTCATGTTGTCTCTTGTACCTGGAAATCTGCATGCACACGTAATATGTTTTGTCCTCAATATTGCCATCATGCAGTCTATGAAACTCCATCCATAACTCTTTTGCACTCGAAAGTCTCATCGCTTTTTAAAGTGTTGGAGTGATCATATTTACAGTTAATAAATGCAAAGCATTACTGTCATCTTGAGTAAAGGATATTAGTTTTTCTTATACTTGTCTGTTTGCTCTGGTAAAGGTAGCGCTAATTTACCTTCGGCAACATCTACAGTCCCTGAAACACTTCTGCATAAAATGCATATCTTCTATTTCCATGTAGCCCAATTACTATTCCCTTTTAGTAAGACTATATGCACTTTACTTGCATCCATCCTCAGCAAGTTCTGCACGAAACTATTTTTGGAAGAGTTGCTTACAAAGACATATAAAACACAATAGACAGAGCAGGTTATTCATAAATTACCAAATGTTTACATGCCAACATTAGAAATATTAACGTGAAGTAATGAATGAAAATGATAAAGATGGCGGTTTACCTCATGATGAATTCTTATCTTGAAGTATTGTCTCGAGGCGGATTTTATTAATTCATGACAGTGGTTATCGATGCACAATTCTTCAAAAAAGTGATAGCCAAAATAGACATATGCCACTTGGCAACTTCTTTATGGTATTTATTATTAGTATATTGCAAACATATTTTGTATTTTTGTTAAAAATATTTGTTGTTTCATGAAAAAAAATTCAAGTATTTCGCTGGTCTAATTAACAACAAAAACTAACCTAAAGTATGGGCGAAAACATACTCCTCGGTTAATTTCAATAATAAAGGCACTTGGCACTACACAAACAACAAAACGAAACGAAGCGAAATTACAGAATAGAAAATGTTGACAAGCGGATGGCGGAATGTCAGTCACGTCATTCCGCCGATCAATGGGAGTAAAGAGCGACTATATCTTCGCGAATACGACCAATAGAAAATGAGCAAGCTTCATTGTTTGCTAGACGTCGGAAACTAACGGAAAACTAATGAATTGATACTCTATTTTGATGAACATGGCGGCCAGTTCTTTCTAGACAAGTGACGAATACGCGACGTTGTCGGCATGCGTGGCAAGAGGGAGTACCGCTGATTTCATGAACAATGTGAAGTGGTGAAGTAGTGAATTTACATGGTATACTTTCAAGCGAAAAATTTATATTTTGACAAAAATGTAATCTTTCTGTCACGTTAATAAAAACAAGCTGCCGAAGGAAGAAGGAGAACGATGTTGGTGTCTTCATATTTAGTAAACAAATCTGTCTATTTTTTATATGTTTTTGGTTGCTTATGATTTAACTTTTTAGTGACGAACTATATCTTGAATTCATTATTCTTCTGACACTTGCCGTGTTGAATAAATTAACTCAGAAGATCCTTTAGCAAATAATTTAAGGTAAAAACGACAAGGACAACTGACAACTTTATTAGTATATTATGATATAAGTGTGTAAGAGGGTCTTTAAAGCACGCGCGACATATTTCAAAACACGACGCGCAGCGGAGTGTTTTTTAAGTCGCAAGGGCTTTAAAGGCTTCTATACACGTATATCATACGCTATTTTTTTATTACGAATGCATCATAATCTCAAAAATGTTTTAAACATTAAACTTAAGGGATATATTGACGAATATATTATCCTTTGTCACATTTGACATGATCAAATGTTTCTATAGCAACCTTTAAAAAAGTAGGCGCATCATAAACATCATTTTAAGCACGCTGCAGCGTGCGATAATCGTTGATTATGATGAATGCGTAATAAAAAATAATTTATTTCTGACAAATTATATTATTTTACTTTTAATCGTGTATAGTAGAAACGTACAAAAATAAATATACATGGCAAAAATTAAATAGAAGATGTAAAATAAATCAACATTTTCAACATAGAGGATAGTAAAAGCAGAATTTGTTAAATTTATATGAAGTTGCGCAATTGGAAGTCCAATTTCATGACGATAAGAAAGTTGGCAATATTCCATTTGTTATATTTTGTATTATTTTTTTATCATCATTATTTATTCTCTTCAAACAAAAATCTCTCAATATGATAGATTTCTGTTCTGTTACTTTTTGACGCTACTAGCTTTCAGAATTCAATGATGAATCATACTTCACCATAAATACATAAATATTTTCATTTCAGAAAGTCATCTCTATCACACATCAGGAAAATTCAGTTTTGGTATTGAAGATTAAAAAAATCTCAGAAAGGGTGAGTAAAATTTTACTATCTTCTACAATAGCTCTTCCTTACGTTTTGAAAACGTTAGGCAATACTTTAGAATATTTTTCGGAAATAATAAACTCACAAAAACACAGTGAATGAATGAATCCGCCACTATTTCAATAACAATATTTTATATATAAGCTTAATTTATCATAATCTTACATTTATTTATAAAAATAATTGTTATCTTAACTTCACTAAATTTTTCAAATAATTCGACATTCAATTGCCACTTACTCTCACAGTGTGTGCACTGGAAAATCTAGTTTATTATTAAACTTCGTGAACTCATTCCAAAAAACTATAAAAATCAAGTGTAATTATTTGAATGCATTCGGGTGCATTATGCATTCACAAAAACCGCTAAATATTCCTAGGAAGTAGTAATTTTTATACGCTTAGCGAAGCACATAAAAAAATAGAAACCTTATTTTTTAACAGTAAACAATACCCTTTTTATTTAAATGATAAAATAGTTAAGTGAATTCCAAATTAAATAATAAGAAAAGAAAACCGAACAATTGCATTAGATTTAAATAGTTCTGACAAATTTAGAGAACCGTGACGTGACTAATTAGGGAAAAAAGAAAACAGCAGGAGAAATTAAATTGGTCAGGTGCAAATTTTGTCTCAATTTGGGTATGGCAAAATTGCGCACCAAAAATTAATGGGAAATATTGTATCTGAACAGGCCATGGCAAAATTGCGGACTGAATGAAATTGCATACATTAGGTCGAGCATTTAGATGGATAAAATCCCATTACCCTTTTAAATTTTTCTTTATGCCCCGATGCCAGACATAAGCTTATCAATATCTTTTTTACTACAGTCAATATATACATTTGATATTGCAAAAATTAGTTCCCGCCATTTTCTTTCACGAATTATTTTGGGGATTCATAAGTAGTTTAAATCAAGATTTTCGCGATGATTGCTTCAACCGCCATCTTCAATCTCGCTTATTTTCAACTTTACAGTAAAAATGGTAATAACCAAACTTATTGAAAATATAATTTCGCGGGTTGGTTATTGCCATTTTTACTGTAAAGTTGAAAATAAGCGAGTTATTTAAAAGAAAAACAAATTATCCCTCCAGTGTGTGTGCTGCTCAAGAATCTCTTCGGTCCATTTTCGACTCTTTTGGTATACTCATGCATATGAATTCACCAACTAGAATAACTAAAACTAGTTCTAGTACTATAGACTATGTCGTGTCATCTTTTGATCCAGAATTCGTTGACTGTGCTGTCTTTAACTCGGGTTTCTCTGATCATGATGCAGTATTAACAGAATTTTCGGTAAAATCCAAATGCAAAATTGCTTCACGCAAATTATGCCGTATTTTTTTTGGACAAAAGTTTTCTAAATTCCAAGCACCCATATCTAACAACTGATTGGGTTGTCCTCTCTGATGGTGTCGATACCGAATTTTCTAGATTTATAAAAACTTTATCTACTCTGGCTTTCAATTCCTTTCCTCTTAGGCCTATCAAAATTAAACAACATAAACCCTGGTCAACTAAAGGCTTACGCACATCTGCAAAGGGCATGCGTTCATTATCTCACCTAAAAAAAAATACTCGGACAGCGTCTTCTACCATGATTATGTGAAACTTTACAGAAAAGTCTATCATAAGACTATAAAAGCTGCCAAGGACATGTATTATAATGAGAGGCTGGCTAAATCTGGCGACGTTGCTATTGCTAAAGAATCATGATCTATTGTGAATGACTTAAGGAATAAGACTTCTTCGCCTATCACAATCGCTAATTCACCTGAGAGCCTAAACAATTACTTTGTAAACCTGGTTAAAGATTTAATGAACACCATAACTCCTTCTTATGATCCACTTTCATATCTCTCTAATTCTAATGCTAATGTGAGTTTACACAGTTTCTCGCTGAGCTTCGCTGGGACTGATGGCCTTACTCTGAAAATGTTCTCAAACCTGCCGGAATGCACATTAAACCATCTTACTACTTTAATTAACAAGTCATTCCAAAATGGGGTTTTTCCAAACTATTCCTTTGCATAAAGGAGGAGATAAAGACCAAGCTTCGAACTATCGCCCAATTGCACTCCTTCCCACATTATCAAAGATCATTGAAAGATTGGTTAAAAAAAGGCTTCTATCTTTTCCTTCTAAATATAAAATACTTACTACCCATCTATTTCGATTTTTAAGTAACAAATGCACAAATGATGTTATGTTTTCCCTTTTTAATTATGTATATTACAACCTGAACAACCATCACTCTACAGCAACAACTTACTGTGATTTGTCTAAAGCTTTCGATTGTGTAAATCATAATATCTTAATTAACAACTTGCAGTACTACGGATTCAGATATATTAACAACAGAAGTCAGCTTGTGAGGGTTGATACGTCGATGTCTTCTTGCAAGCCAATAGATTGTGGGGTACTCCAGGGTTCAGTCGTACGCCCTATTTTGTTTCTGCTGTTTATCAATTGATTGTCTGGACATTAGCGGTAAAGTCTGTCTCTTTGCGGACGATACTAGTTTCACTTGGAGCAACCCGGATATTACGGCGCTTCACAGAACTGTATCTAGTGACTTAATCACCATTAAATCATGGTGCGATTCTAATCTCCTGTGCCTCAACGTCTCTAAAACTAAAGTTCTGTCATATAAAAGTACGTTGCAATCTTTTGTACTTAATAACATCACTATTGACGTGGTTGAATCTGTGAAATCCTTGGGGCTTGTTGTGGACAACCATTTAAAGTGGGACTTGCATATCGATGCCTTATCAAAAAAATTAAGATCTGCCTGTTTTGCGGTTTCCAGGTAGCTTAACTTGTCAACTACTAGAACAGTCTATTATGCCCTTTTTGAGTCACATCTCCGATATGCCCTGCCATTCTGAGGTACCTGTTTTGCGACTCAATTTGAGCGTATTTTCAAACTACAAAAGAGAGCTGTTCGGTACTCATTGAGACTAAACAGTAGGACTCACAGACAGGATTTCTTTAAAAGATTTAAAATATTAATCCTTCCTTATTCCTATTTGAATCCGTTTGACAATCCGCAAGCACGTATCTGCTTTTCCAGAAAGGCCATCTCGCAACTATCCACTTAGGAATAAGGAGCATGATCTTTATCTGCCAACCCCACGCTTAGAGTTGGTTAAAAGCTCTATACTGTACAATGCAAAAAAATGCACAATTATCTGCCATTTGAAATGAAGTCAATAACATCTTTTCCCGCATTTCGCAGAGCTTTGAGATCATACTTACTGGAGAGAGTAAACGACTTTTTTATTAATACTTAATTTTGAGCATCTTACACTGGTTTAGTATTTAATGTTTAGTGTTTAGTATTTGATGTTCAAATGGTTTTGTTTATATAATATTTTGACCACGTACGATTTGCACAATTGCATAAAGTTTTGTATAGTTAGGTTTTTCTATTTCTTTTCATTGTATGTTTCTATTTGTGTTTTTATATGTTTTGTATGTTTTGTACTCTAGCTCTAGTAAACTGACTTTTTCGGTTTCTAGTGATCGTTTTTCCATTTCAAAAAGACTTTCACCCTTCGATTTTTTTCTGAAATCTTGAAAATTATTGATTTTTGAAAGGAAATATGCCTGAAGTGAGATTTCAGAAACAGCTGTACTAATTTTTGACTTGCGGGGAATAGTTGTCGCCCTTGCATATTGTAATTCTCAATACTACCATTTAAAAACTAAGAACTAGTGTATCAACCAACAAAATATGCCGATTTTAAATTCATCTTAGTTTAAATGACACAGATATCTAATAACCTGGAAATTATCATTTAATGGGATTTCTATATTTTAAATTAAATATTGAATGTGAATATAATGACCATCAATAAACAGATTTTTCTTCAGATGACACTGAGTAAATAGATTTCTCAAGCCGTTAACAATAATCAGTTTCACACGAGCAGAACTGTAATAATACTCCACTGCCTGCAATTGAATAGTATTACATCCTACACTTTAACTATGCACTTAACAATTGCATGAAGATCTTGACATTGTTCGTATTCTCTCAGAATGAAATAGATACAATCGTTAAAACATAATTTAGGTCATCGTTTGCGCTGATGGACATATAATTTTAGTTCTATTTATCAATGGCTTCTATTTAATTGATTAGCAAAATTAAACCAGCAAATATATTTAATGAATCAGCAAAATACGCAGTAATTTGGCGGCAAATCGTGATCATGAATATAACAGTTTCTAGTCTGCTGGTGACTGTCAGGACTATTTTGGTTATTTAGACTATTTAGAATGTAGCACTAATTATTGTAGATATGTTCTATATTGTTGTGGAGGATTCATGTTTTTACTTACAGATTTTTCGGGTTTCTCTCCACTATTCTTTTGAATTTGTTATATAGAGCCTCTTATTGATTTTGAACAACCAAATATTAGACAAAATCAAAATAGACCTATTCCTATTACGAACCTCTTTATTCCTTATATTCCTGGTTTATCAGACAAAATAAAACGAATAGGTAATAAATTTAACATTCGTACTATTTTCAAAACAGAAAATATCCTTAGATCCAAACTAACAAAAACAAAACTACTCAATGAAAATGAAACTACTAAAAATATTATCTATAAAATACCATGTAAATGCAATAAATTTTATATAGGTGAAACCTGTAGACCATTATCAAAAGGTATAAAAGAACACCAAACTTATATCACACACTTCCACAAATCACATATTTGTCAACATGCATTTGATAACAATCACAGAATACAATGGAATGCTTCAAGTATTTTAGCAAAGGAGCCTTCATCTAAAAAATGTAAAATTAAAGAAAGTGCTTTAATTTTATTAAATAAAGATGAATGTGTTGCTTCATCTTCTGTTGGATTTAATAGCACATGGTTACCTTTGCTAAAAACTGAAGTTGATAAGGGACACTTAAAAATTAACTAACCCTTTCAACAAAAATCATTATATTTTTCCTAAAGGAATAACACCAAATTGTAGATATATAAAAGTTCAAAAACAAATTAATTTACCAAATAACGCCTCAATATCACACTAAGGACCAGTAACCAGTAATTATTAGGTTTGTTCTAGCAGCGATTTCAAAACAAAACCAAGCCATCCGGAGTTTGCGCATTGCAATATAAGCGACACTTAAATCGCTATGCGCAAACTCCGGATGACTTGGATTTGGTTTGGTTTGGGTATAAATCGCTGCTAGAACAAACCTAATTATGGCATTATAATTGTCATCTTGTCAAAGTCAATTCAAAGCTTGACAATCTGCAAGAGCTTTTTACTGTTTTATTGTATTTGTTCAAAAACCATTTTTGAACACGTCTTCAAATCTAACGATTTAATTTTTGTACAATCTAACTTTCCACGCCACTGTCCTCGCATTCCAAACAAATTAAAACCTTGGCGATACTACTAACGCCATCTCTTGTTAACCACGTTTATCCACTGCGTCGGCAGGCTAGAAAGCTAAAAGTTAAGCGTCGTCAAAAGGCCTCCGACCAATCATAGCTCTTCGCGCTTTATCCGGGCTGCATTACTAGCGCCATCTGTTGTAACCACCTTTACTCATTTGGAGTCTGCCGCGCATCCTAAACTCATCTGACCAATCATAGCGTTTCCCGCTAAACCCCGGCGACCGAGTCGACCAATCACAGCGCATCCTACAGGATAGCCAGTGCACCCAAACTAAAATTCCCTAAAATTCACGTCTTTGATATTCAAATTTCATGAAAACTAATCAGCAGATTTCAACCGGATTTGTATTAAAATTCATAATATTAATTTAGACAACCGGTCATGTTAAGTTTTTACACAATATCTCTGTATTTACATTATTGCCCTTTCTATGCCCGAAGCGGTGCATCTTCTCCCACCAGAAGGGGTGGTAACAACTTCTTCAAGTGGCTCTAGTTCCCACGACAAGCGTCTGTAGAACCGATGTAATTTTCGATACCGACTCTAGCGCCATCTAGTGCAGATGGCGTTGACTCAAGCGATTGCATTCGCGCTATGTCATCGTGATGCAATCGATTTGCATATAAGGCTTGGTGGTCCAGAGGACTAGATGGTTAGGTCTGAACTCAGCAGCGGCATTTATCGACGTCGGCGGCTCGGGTTCAAACCCCGTTGTTTTCTTTTTATTTTTTTTAAGGTTAAGTTTCTAAACAGTTTTTTTCTTGATTTTGGGTATGTCTTGGGTTAGTTTGGGTTAGCACCTGGTTAGTTTCCTTTTCTTGAGCCCCCGTAGCGAGCGCAGCGAGCGGAGGGCCATGCAAAAAGTGATATTATTTATTGTAATACGTGCCCGTACTTTGGATGCACTTTTTCCAAAATATGTTGCTTTATTTAACTAAAAACCAGGATATATTTAATAAAAGCCGTATTATAGTCGATATACAGTAGCTTGCATGTGTTTCCGCGAATACATTCACCAAGAATCCCCCTTCTTTGTGAATATATTCCACGCAAGGCCAGCCTATGTAGTATAGGTGGCCTTTGGTATCGAAAATTTGGTCGGGTCGCTAGACTCTTGTGTTCCCACGTTCTAGAATTCAGTATTGAGAAAGAAGTAGTCTCTTGAACTTCGACCATGTAAGTCGCAAAAGGCGCACCCCCGTTTCTAGCCGGCTGGCGCGAGCCGCCATGCCGGCAAGTTTTCACGTTTTGAGACCTCATAATCTCTCTAGTTCGTTACTCAAGTGATATAGTGATATCCTGTCACAGTCATTGTCACATCAGGCCCACAATAAGGTATTTATTGGCAAACATACTGCCGTTATTCTCACGAGTCTCACGCCGAGCAATGGCGTCCCAATTGGTCTCATCCGTGTTAGTTCTACAATTGAGCCCTGTCTCAAACCACAGTCAATCGAGCATAGTCTCGGAACTCAAGTAAGTAAACGAACATGTTTACAATCACATTCGTACTAAGCCTATGCTCGGCAACACTTGATTTTTCTGTTCTACCATACTTTAAGTAACATCATTAAAACAAAATATAAACCTTAATAATTACAATAAAAAAAATATGACAGTAAATAAAAACTTAATACTACTAATAATTATGATAAAAAATATATAGTAAAAATAACGAAGAAACAAAACACACTCGCAAAAAAAACCTGTGCATTTTATCTAAAGGCCGTTTTACGTGCTGCAAGACAACCCGCAATTCTCTTGCAGCAAGACGTTGCAAGAGCAAGACGATAGTTGCAACGTTTCTTGCACTTTGGTTTTACATGTCGAAATTCTCTTGCAATTGCGACTTGCTACCAACCTTTGAAATCAAAACACACATTGTGGCAGCAATTTTTTTTCTTTTTATGAATTTATTTTCCAAAATTTGATTCATTTTATTTATACATATAAAGTAACAATCAAATATCAAATAAACAAACATCCATCAACTGTCAAGCGTGTCTAGTGACTTTATCGGGTCTTGGTGAGAATCATATTACTAGAATTTCCCCTAGACTTGCACTTGCACTTGCAGATATATTGAGCAGAAGCGATAAGTTACAAGTGCAAGAGACTTGCGACTTTGGATCAGCTGGGTCTCAACTGCGCATGTCTTCGGGCAATATCTCTTGCGTCTTGCACAAACTCTTGCAGCATGTAAAACGGTCTTAAGCATGAACCGAGTTGCAGGTTGCAATACGAAAAAAATCTATAATTGGTTTTCACTGCATAAATATGTTTCTGCCTTTTATTGTGGCGTACTCGTCAATAAGTTTCAAGTGACCTAAATTTTTACAGACATTATTTTCAACTGCTATTATACCAAAGTTTTTGAGCCATATGACATGATGGAACTAAGATATTTTTTTATTATATTTAATTTGGAGAAGGATCGCTCTCCAGATGTAACTTTTACTGGCAAAGTTAAAAATATTCGAAAACGTACAACTAAGTGTGTGAAATATTTCTACTATGATGTTGACGAAGTGGTTAAAATTTTAAGAATTTTTCCAGATATCCGCCTAATTTTATTTTTTAATTAAATTTTTTGGTATTGTTCTCCAGAAAATAGTTTTGTCTTTTTATCGGGCATCTGAAAATGCAAAAAAGTGTATTAATAGAATTCATTAGCGTTGTTCGTATGAATAAGAAAATTTAAAATAAAAATTAATAATATATATAAATTAAAGAAAAATTATACGTATTAGAACGTCACTTATACGATACCTCCTAATCCAACTATTTTCGTTTTCAAATTTATCTTTCATCTTAGATCTACGACTTCTAAGAGACGCATTTTTTTAAACTATATTATGATATCTGGTTATTAAATGTATAAAAAAATACTCACCTTTTATCTTTCGACAAAGAAAAAATGTTTTAATCACACAATAATAGAAAAAAAAACATCAAAATAACTAACGCTTCTCTGATCGCAGTTTATTCTGCTTTTTGCTATTTTACGAGTAATGAATGAGTCGATTGAAAAGGTAAAAAAATTGCTCGAGAAAATCCGAAAATGGGGGCCGCCCTATATACTTGCGACTTTTTCTTTCCTTTGACGAAAGTAGAGCCGGCGCGGCGGCCGGTGGCGCGGCGAACGCGCCGTGTTTTTTGTGAATTCGACAGCCCAAAATATATAATAAATTCATTTTTTTCTGTGACGGGAAAAACGTTTGACATTTTATCTCTGTTGCCAGGTGTCACTTTTTATGAAATTATTTTTTTTCCCCGGGAAAAAAGTGAGTACTTTTTTCCCGGATATACATACATATATACACATAAGTAAAGGTAGATATTTCATTTTAGAATATTTTATTATACAAAACTTACATTTCCTTTATATCAATAGTACAATTATTAAATGTGCATTGCGTAAATGACATGTTCCTTGAACTATTCGGTACAACAGTTGAATTTTCTTGTGTTGAAATTATATTTTTTTCTGCCATGGACACAACTGCCGTTGATGTACCTGATCGCAAATCGGGTGTTATTTCAGCACTGCCACACGTTCAAAACATCTTATTAGCTATTTCTGTCCTGTGTGCTACCGATTCAGCAACATACCCTTCAGCGACCGTTGATGACTTCCAACTGCCATGTTTCTTTAGTGTCATCAAGTCTCCCCCAGTTTCAACTAAATGTGTACAAGACGATCTTCGAAATGATTCATCTGTATATGAGTTAGCAATTTCAAGTTAAAGAAAATTAGCTACTGTTCTCAAATACCTTATAAAACTGATTTTTACCCACATCCTGATTGATACATTTTCCATTGCGATATGCATAAAATAGGCGGTGATCCGTTTGCTGCTGCTGGACGAAGAGCTATGTACAGGGTGTCCCAAATTCGAGCCTCATCATTGGGATCTCGGGAACTAGAAGAGATACGAGTTCGGTTAAATGGAGGCAAAGTTGCGCAATTTGATGGTGATCAAAATGCCACCTTACAAGTTTAAAAATTTGGAACACTTCCGAAGATTTTTGGAAAAAAACCGAATATTCGCGATTTAATTTTTATTTTTTTATGACTTTATTTGAATAGATATAACAAAATAAATTTCACATTCTCATTGTTACTTTTTCTTTTCTACAAAATCAGATTTTCAAACCGACGTTTCGTCTTTGAGCTGCCATAATCAACTTTGTTTTTTTAAATACGGCCCTGGATTTTTTATTACGAACTTTAAGAGCTTCTAAGATCCCAGAATCAATAATGTATCGCAATTATTCGAAAAATTGATATTAATGGCATTTTTTATAAGGACTCATGTGTTGGCAGACAGAAAACAGATTTTTGGTAAGATCTTACCAGGAAATCATGTTTTTTTCGAAGAGTATGCGATACAACAATGAGAATGTGATTTATTATTTGTTCTAAGTTCCAAATCTAATCCCACACAACTATTTACTTGGGTAAATTGCTAAAAATATGGCCTAGAGCCTATGGTTTGAGGGTTGACACTTTAATAATTATATTATTTATTAATCACTTCTTATGCTAGTCTTTAAGCTTTCTCTATGTAGAGCGTTAATGCCTAAAAAAGGTTTTGTTATTAATCCTATTAAAAATCTATTTTCTGTCTCTGTCTAACACATGAGTTCTTATGGAAAATGTCACCTATATGAATTTTTTGAATAAGTGCGATACATCATTGGTTTTGGGACCTTAGAATCTCTTAAAATCCGTAATAAAAAATCCAGGGCCGTATTTAAAAAAAACAAAGTTGATGATGGCAGCTCAAAGACGAAACGTCGGCTTGAAAATCTGATAACACTATCTTGAAGAACAGAGAAAGTAGCAATAAAAATGTGAAATTTATTTTGCTATATCTGTTCAAATAGAGTCATAAAAATATAAAAATTAAATCGCGAATATTCGGTTTTTTCCAAAAATCTTCGGAAGTATTCGGACTTTTTAAGCTTGTAAGGTGGCATTTTGATCATCATCAAATTGCGCAACTTTGCCTCCATTTAACCGACCTCGTATCTCTTCTAGTTCCCGAGATTCCAATGATGAGGCTCGAATTTGGGACACCCTGTACATTCGGTAAAATGTAATATATCCTTCAGTAACTACAAATCTTCTGTTTACATTATTTTTTGTTTGCTTAAGTTTCACAATTAATAACGTTCCCAAATCTTCAATATCATCTAATGTTACCTGGTTGATTTCACAGATTCGACAAGCTCCTGCAATCCCAAATACAATAAAAACCTTGACCATTAAACAAACTTCATCAGGAGCATTATTTAAAAAAATCACTAATTTGCATACTTGTAAAAATCGCAGCTTTCTTGGGCGTGTAACCTTTCCCATTTTGTTTCAGAAATGTAATTATTTTGAAATATTTTGAAATGTCTACATTATTATTGGATTGTAACATACTTCGACCACACTGTTGAGGGCTTTTATTGTTGTGCCAGTTCCGAAAATAAGCCAATAACACCATCTCCGAGAAAGAACTGCATGCCTTTTTCATCTTCCATTCCATAAATCTTAAATACGCGGTTTCGTAAATTTTCCGCGATTTAGCTGGCAATAATTTTTGTGACGCTACTTTCGCTGCTTTTACTAACTCCGGTGGAGTCAGCGAAATCTCGGAATCAGACATTTTTTACTTTATATTATTCAAAACTATTAACTAACAATAACACCCACTAAGTTCGCAAGTTTTAAATCAAATCACAGAATTAAATTAACAGATATTTGATCACTTTAAAGGTTTCCTTAGCAACGCAAGTCTATGGTCACTATAAGTACAACAGCCTACCAGTTTAAAAATTCAAATTTCACATCGATAATTTTCTGACTTTAATGTATTGTAGTAATAAGTTTTTTCTTCAAACGTCAGTAAATTCGTCATTACTCGACTGTGTAGGCGGCCGTGAAGTTTCGTCTTTCCTCCGCCGGAGCTTTACTTTTCACTTTTCCGCCGGCGGAGGTAAAAGTGTTGTCATAGCAACATAGATACAATACAAACAGACAACAAAATAAGCGTCAACAACTCAAGATTTATTAAACTACAATTTGTGTTTATCACTCAATTTGTGACTGCATTTCTAAAAATCACTAATTTAGGAACAAATTGGTTATTATTTAATCGAACTTACTCAATAACTGCTCATCAATACGGAATTAAAACGCAATCGGAGACGCATCTTAAAAAAATAATTATTGTTGACAGTATCCACTGACAGCTTTATGTTACATTATATTTACCGACACCGGTCTAAGCAAGGCCACCTACGACCGTGGTCTAAGCCGCCTTGCGAACCCATTTATCCTTAATAATAATTAGATATTATTACTATTAAAAAGAGATGCTTTTGCATTAATTTGTCGACATTTGAAGAAAAAACAGCATATTTTATTTGGAGGAAAAGTTACTTTTCATGGCTTGCTCTCTATTACCAGCCTCACTCCGTTCGGCTGTTAAACACGAGCGCGCCATGAAAAGTATCACTTTTCCTCCATATAAAATAATATACTATTTTCTCCGATTGACGGCAAATATTAATTTTGCAGACCCATATCAATCAGCAAAGTGATTAGTCTCCATGGGAATAAAACGTCTGACATAAGTTGTCAAACTATAATTATTATGGACATATACATTTCCATAGCAACCAACCGTTCCAACAATTGCGATTTCTATCAAATTTTGTCTTAATTTATCACTACAGGAAAAATAAAAAGATTGTGGGAATTGTAATAATTTGCAAATATACAATATACATATATCATTATAAACAATCGGAGAAAAAATTATATGTTCAACTCGGCAGCAAAGTAGATTGACTGCCTTAGCTGAATTCCTAGCCTCGCTACGCTCGGCCATGAACTATCAGCCGCGGCAGTCAATCTACTACTTTGCTGCCTAGTAAAACAAATAACTATTTTCATATATAATATCACAAGAGAAAAAATTTTGTCGGCAAAATTTTCGAAAGGTATGAAAGGTTATTGCTTGACAATTTCGCGAATGATATTTTTGGTATCAAAATCACGAGCCGTCAGACGAGTGATTTTGTAAAAATGTCATGAGCGAAATTGTCGAAAAGCAACAAACTTGAATAAAACCTTGAGAATAACTTTGTCTACACAATTTTTTCTCGAGTGGTATTCGTCATGACTATTTCACGAGAAAAACTAGACAATGCACCGTATTAACAAACAGAGGCTTTATTTATTTGTTAACAAAATTAAATGTACAATTATTATTTAATGACGTTTGTCAAACTCACAATAATAGTTATACCAAACACCTTTCTGATGGACCTGTCATAGTTTTGTCGCTAAAAAACCACTCAATTAACGGGCAGGTAGTAGTTTTGTCAGTAGGAAACGAGCAGTTGCTATGACGTTTTACCAGTAAAAACACTCTAGTGAAATAGTCAATATTAAGTCGTCATTTTTCATGTCACAGAAAAAAAAAGTGTATTATACACGGGAAAAATATTAGATTTCGCGTCGGGAGGCAACACAACCTCGAGCTAAAATCTAATACTTTTTTTGCCTTGTATAATAATAACTATCTATTATATTGCCGCTTAAAAACAAATTGTCTGCAATTTGATTATTATGAATGTTATGAAGGGTTTTAAGTTTTAAACTTGGCTTCTGTGGAATGTCTTAAGAATGAAATTTAGTTTTACATATTTTTATATTCAACACATAAATGTATTTTACTGTTTCTACCGGCAGCCTGTGACCGCCCTTAAGTTTCGCCGCCTTTGTGCCTGCACACCCCTAAGAACGGCCGGGCCCTCGCATGTCTTATTCGCCTCTTAACCTTGAGTGCTCCTTTATTAGGATGAATAAATATTTGACTTAAAATTAAATTATTGCCTAAGGTTTAATGCAGAATAAGTTCCAAACTAATAATAACTAACAATAATTTGGTAAGAACAGACACTAAGCATTGAAATATGTGTAGCAATTTAGAGCTACACCTATTTTTTACTATGGTGTGTATGTAAGAATTATTTTCACATTATATTCGACATTACTATCAATTTTCAATGCTTAGTGTCTGTTCTTGCCAAATTATTGTTGGTTATTATTAGTTTGGATTTATTTTGGATCAAACCTAAGGTAAAATTTAAGTCAAAGATGTATTCATTGTAATAATAAATGAGCACTCTCAAAGTTAAGAGATGAATATGACATGGGAAAGGTAGCTGATTATGTAAACCATCTTGTGTTACACGCAGTGATCATAATTGACATTCATTTTTGTTTTAGTCGCCCTCATTTCAGCGCCTCTTACCCTTAAATCTTTGAAATTTAATAAAAATCCATTTTTCCTGAATAAAAACAAATTAAACTATTCCATGTCAAACATCTTTAAATTTGTAATAAAAATGCTATCGAATACAAAGTGTACTATTTTTACAGACCATATGAAAAACAATGTTGATTTTTTATAGGTGTTCAAATATCTTCAGAATAAATTAAAAACAAAGTTTTGAAGTTTC
>MU183686.1:0-38598 GCA_016904865.1 Pissodes strobi | reverse complement strand
TCTATCAATTTTCAATGCTTAGGGTCTGTTCTTGCCAAATTATTGTTGGTTATTATTAGTTTGGATTTATTTTGGATCAAACCTAAGGTAAAATTTAAGTCAAAGATGTATTCATTGTAATAATAAATGAGCACTCTCAAAGTTAAGAGACGAATATGACATGGGAAAGGTAGCTGATTATGTAAACCATCTTGTGTTACACGCAGTGATCATAATTGACATTCCTTTTTGATTTAGTCGCCCTCATTTCAGCGCCTCTTACCCTTAAATCTTTGAAATTTAATAAAAATCCATTTTTCCTGAATAAAAACAAATTAAACTATTCCGTGTCAAACATCATTAAATTTGTAATAAAAATGCTATCGAATACTAAGTGTACTATTTTTACAGACCATATGAAAAACAATGTTGATTTTTTATAGCTGTTCAAATATCTTCAGAATAAATTAAAAACAAAGTTTTGAAGTTTCAGCAGAAAACTTAAAGCGGTATTGCAGAAGCAATAAATCAGATAAACTAGTCCGGTAAATATTACATCAATCACCTTATCGCGTGACACGCTCAGCGGGCTGCACATGAACCGTTCAAAACCTTCCTTTATCAGGTGTATATAAAGTTGCAAGCCAGCGCGACCTACAGGCTGACTATAAGAACTATTCTGTATCCCAATAGAGATAAACGAACCATACTGAAGCCCAGCTGAAAATTTGTAGGGGGTGTTTAAATGGTTAGAATGACGCATAGGCTTGATTACACGCAAAACTTTGTTGAGCCCGGGCTCGGGCTTAACAACATCCTTTTTGGCTTCATGACGTACCAGCTGGTCATAAGAAAAAGAAAGATCAAAGGACGAGAAAATGGTCAATAATCCTAGCAGATTAATTTTATGGTAACACAGTATATTTGAACGGGAACTAGTAGGCTTTACTCGGTTACTTGAAGAGATAAATTACACGCTTTATCTTAACAAACTCTGAAATACTCAATCCTAATTTACGACGAACGCTTTATGCAATAATAATAAAAAAAAATAGCGTCAATATTTTGGGAAAATTCAAGTAACACGAATATTCACTTAATCAAAGACTAATTCATGGACGTCGAATCATGATCCGTTACAATGCCGCAATACTAACTAACTATTGTTATTCGGTTCAGTTAAGCTACGTTGATAACTGCCACAAAAACAATATATAAAAAAAAACTAGTTAGACCTGGAGTTATTAGGGCAACCAATCAATTACAAACCTTAACGTATGTCAATTTACGTAAGTAATCCCCGGTCAAGTTACCGGTAGGACAAGGATAATGAACAGCTTATTTGAATATAAAAAAATCAAAGGCCACAATCAAAATTAATTATAACGCAAAGTCTACTAGGCCGTATCAACACTAGTAGTTATCGGATCTACGGTTATCAAACGTAAGCCATAAATCGCGAAAAAAAATTGAGAATAATAAAAAAACTAGTTCGACCTACAACGTTATTGCGTCAGTCAATTAAAAGTTCAAAAATTTGATCCAAAATCTGATTTGTTTTAGATCAAACGGATCTACTGAATTTTAGAATTTGATTAAATAAAATCAAGCGTCTTAGGCTAGATAAAATTGGCCCAAAATTCAAAGTTCGTTTAAAAGAAAATAAGAATAAACTTAATGTTACCTTAATTAAGGCGGAAAGGTCAAAAAGTTAATCTTTGTTCGAAAACAAAGCCAAGCAAAATAATAATTAGAGCTTGTAAGTTAATTACACGCAATGATAGCTAACTATATATAGGAAAAAAAAAAAATTTCTCACTTGATCGATGAATAGCTCCTCAGGCAGCTTCCAGAAAAGAACTGCTCACGGTAGAGGAAGGCTTCCTTGACAGGCGAAGGACTGCAAGACTCTATAAAGGTAGCACCGCTAGACAGGCATAGCCAAGGAACACCTTGTAGTTAACGATGCTCGTCGATAGCAAAGAACCAGATGGTAGTAATAGACCCAACCGGAGGAGTAGACCCAACGGTAGGATGCTGTGAAACAATACATATTCAAGGTTCCACACGTAACTCTTAATTCACGAGCATTATAACTCGGTAATCAAAATCAACCATCAAGGAAAGAGAGAAATCAGAATTTAAAAAACAATAATTTACCTGTGTAGGGGTAGCCAATTGCCTATCGCTAGATAGCTTTACATTTGGGCAATTGGACCTCTGTAAGAAATTAAAAAGGGAATTAAAAATCCGCCCACGTGCGTCACAATGTTGAAATGATCACAGAAAGACAAAAAAAATGCACAAAAAAACTCAACTCACCTTGCTAAAGCAGCATTCAAATCCCACAAAGGGCAGTTTAAGACACCAACACTTAAGAAAAGATAAGGCACAACTAAAGACTGAAACTGAAAAATTACCCGGTTGGAAAAATCCCATCAATAGGTAAAATCAAAAATTGATTCCAACCGGTGTCCAAAATGACAGCTTGACTCACAAGATTCGTAAAGAGTGACGCTAAGAGATCGGAAACTCGAAAAGCAGCAGGCCACGCGAGAAGTCCCACCTCGAAAAAACTCGCTTCACCAATGAATGCACGGCATGACAAATCACATGTTCGTCTCAATAATTCATCCAAGGGAATTAGACGATGGAAACCTGGGATTTCGATGTATAGGCATCCACCAAAAAAAACTACTCAGAGTAGCCAAAAGGGCGTTGTCATTAAGCCACTCCAATTAATAGAATTTCCCAGTTATTCAGAGACAATTAAATAACCGCGCGATGCTTAACCCATCAACCAATCCAAAACAGTACGCTCTACGGAAGCCGGAAACATTAAAAGGCCACCGACTTTATTTTCACGTGCCAAATTCAATTGGTTCGAAATCGATTTGTTTAGCAACGCGAATTTTATTAAAATTTCTCGATCTAGAGATCGCCGAAGCGACGCCAGCTACAATATCTACGAGGGTTTTTCGCTATTAACCACGAGTGCGCTCGAAGCCATATGAATGGGGACGAGTTCTAGGGTTATTTACGCATCGATATACGCTAGTCAAAACGGCCTGTGACAATTTATTTACGGGCTTGCCATTTTCAAAATACAGTTATTACAGTCTGTTTAAATTCAATAGGTAATTAAATTACAATGAAAAGCTAGAACCACTTCGGATTTATATTAGATGGTTAGTTGTTTAGGTAGATTTTAC
Organism: Pissodes strobi; assembly: GCA_016904865.1. Lineage (NCBI taxonomy): Eukaryota > Metazoa > Arthropoda > Insecta > Coleoptera > Curculionidae > Pissodes > Pissodes strobi. The sequence goes on along the minus strand of MU183686.1, from coordinate 35,407 downwards.
CCGTTATTTGATTTTCGCTTCCATCCAACCTAGGCTTGCCAGATATAAATTTTGAAATAGGGGTATTTTCGAAATTTCGGTTTTCGTCGAACAAAAAATGTCATAAAATCTCAACAGCGCCCAAATTTGATACAAAGTTTTATTAAACCGGGTACCGAGAGAATTTTTTTTATATTAAATTTTAGGTACGTTTTTTAATTTAAGTTTGTGCTCATGCGATAGGTGATTTACACCGAAGCGGAGTGCTGAATGACCCATGGCGGTGGACCGGTGCCAGTTAAAAATTAATTTTTGTAACAAATACGTACGTCTTGAAATGGGGTATTTTTGGTACCCCTTCTGGATTTTTAAAATTCTATATAGAAAAAGGGCTCTTTTACCCCAAAAAGGGGATAACCTATGTTTTTGTTATTCAAGTTAGTACAGGGTGTTCACCCATAATGTCTTCCCCTTTACCTTTGTTAATTTTTAAGCAACAAAAAAAAATTGTAGGGTTTTTAATGTAGTTTTTGCACACGTAAAGGAAAAAACAAAAAATTCTACAGTATACAGGGTAGATCAAAAAGAATTTTTTTTAAATCTACCCCCCATTTTTTATTCGATTTTTCGATTCTACGTAAAATTTTTAATGTAACACACTATATGCCTATTCCTAATACTTTAGGAGTTATTGACAGTTGAAGTCGCTATTTTGTTTGCTCTTTTATTTTTTTATGGCAACAGCAACAGCCAGCTAAGAATATAACTTTTTGTTTAGCTTTTAAAGTCATTGAGCTGTAAATATGGAGATTCCTCAATTCGACCTCATTGCTTCGAGTAGTGCTTTTGTATCTTCTGTTTTAAAAATGATTAAAGAATTATTATTATAATTAAAACATAGCGACTTTAACTGTCCATAACTCTTAAAGTATTAGGAATAGGCATATAGTGTGTTACATTAAAAATCCTTAGAATTTTGGGTAGAATCGAAAAATCGAATAAAAAATGAGGGATAGATTTTTAAAAATGGTTCTTTTTGAACTACCCTGTATACTATACAATTTTTTCGTTTTTTTCTTTACGTGTGTAAAAACTACATCAAAAACCCTACAAATTTGTTTTCTTTTGTAGCTTAAAAATTAACAAAGTTAAAGGGGGCGGGGACATTATGGGTGAACACCCTGTATACAAAATGTTTTGTTGCTAATATAATATGTATATATTTTATTTTTGATTATTTACCTAAAAAATAACGGTAATAATTATTAACAAATTTTTGCAGTTTGGACGTCGTCCCCAAACATTTTTCGCCTGCGGCGTATTCCCTCTCTTTGGTAGTTCTTCTTCATTTACAAAGCCGCGAGCCACCATCCACTGGAAAAGGTCTTCCCTTGGCTCGTGGAAAACCTAACAACTCTATGTGCAGCTTTCGTCATGCATGGTCTTGGGATGATAGACAACAGAAACCTCGATAGAAACTGTAAAAGAGTGTACATAATAATAATAATAATAATAATAATAATAATTTATATTACCAAAAAAACACACAGAGTACATTGGGTCGTAATTGAAAATACAAAAAAGACAAGAAAGAATACAAAAAAATACATTAGTTAAGCAAAAAAAAATAAATGGAATAATATAATTGTATGGTAGATTACAAAAAGGAAAAAAAAACAGAATATTTAAGTCGGATACAGAAACATACAACACAACATGTCAATACAAAAAATGCATTTAAATTCAGTACAAATAATGTAAAAATATGTATATAAATAACAGTGTACAGACAATTACATGTACGAACAATAAAATCCATTCAAGCACAAAAAAACAATGAATAGCAGTAGTTAATAATAATAATAATAATAATAATAATAATAATAATATTAATAATAAATTTATATTGCCAAAAAATACACAAAATACATTGGGTCGTCATTAAAAATACAAAAGAGACAAGAAAAAATACCAAAAGAAAATACATTAGTTAAACAAAAAAAGAAAAAAATGAATGGAATAATATAATAGTATGGTAGATTGCAAAAGGGAAAAACAAACAGAATATTTAAGTCGGATACAGAAACAAACAACACAACGTGTCAATACAAAAAATGCATTTAAATTAAGTACAAATAATGTAAAAATTTGTATATAAATAACAGTGTACAGACAATTACATGTATGAACAATAGAAAACAATTAAAGCACAAAAAGAAAGCTAGCAGTAGTTAATAGAGACAGCATTCTATTTACTTGTCAGAGTGGCAGTAAAAGTACCTGTACAAAGATTTAGGGCGAGCTAATGGTGATTTAGCTGTGAAAATCCATATACTCGTCAATCGTATAAAATGCCTTAGTAGCAAGGAAATGTTTTACCTTGTTAGCAAATTTATCGCCACGCATCGCCCTCAACTCATACGGCAACCCATTATAGAGCTTTACACAGTTGTAGAGAGGGGATCTTTTATAATGAGCTGGTCTATGTAGAGGTATCTTAAGCAATTCACTACCCCTGGTATTGTGATGGCTTGTAGATCCTAGTCTCTCAAACGATGAGCAGCGGTTACTATTGGCGAATTGCAAGCACCTTAGTATATATATGGACGGAAACGTCAAAATTTTATTTTGGGCAAAAATTCCTCTACAATTTTCTCGGGAGGGTAGGTTAAAAATAATCCTTAATATCCTTTTTTGATTTACAAAGATACGGCTGCAGTGCGCGCCAGTTCCACCCCAAGAAACAATATTATAGGACATATGACTATATGCCAAAGCGTAATAGACAGATAGAAGTCTCTCGGTATCAAGCGTGTTTTTTAAGCTTAGTCCAGCAAAAAATGCAGAGTTTAATTTAGCACATACGTAATCAACATGACTACAAAAAGATAGTTGAGGGTCAATATAGGTCCCAAGAATTTTAGTTTTACTATAAAACTTGATATTAAGTATTTCCTCGCAGTCGGACTCTGATAAAGAAAAACGATTGAACATATTCATATAAACTGTCTTTTCCATGTTTAGGATCAGTCCATTCTGCCTACACCATACTTCCATATCGCTACATACACTCGTCACATCTTTGTACAATTCATCCAGACTCTTGGCACCAACAACTTTGGTTGTGTCGTCCACATACATGGTAACATGTCCATATCCAACATTCAGGGGCAAATCATTCACATACATTAGAAACAACAATGGACCCAGCACTGAGCCTTGCGGAACCCCAAGCTATATCCATCTCTCCTCAGCCTGGACACCACCATATTTAACAGTCATTGAGGAGCAAATACATTACACCGAAAGAGACTATTGGGAATATTAGTGGCGACATAGTCTATACTCGATGAGCTTGTGTGGCCTACAGAGTTTGTATAAACTCTAGTAGGTAGAAAAGTTGTGATGTCTAACCTAAAAGAGTCAAACAGATCTCGGAGCAGTCTCTTCTGATCATATTTTGGTTTTTAGATATTTTGAAAAAACTGACATTTTTTTTCAAAAGCCCGTTGTTTCTTTGTTTATCGAAATTTTGAAAATCTGTAAAAACATTTTTAGAGGAACTTTTTAAGTGTAATTCACCTGTATTGTCATATTTTATTTACAACGTTTCGGTTTTTTGTTTTTTAAAGACGGACTTTGATTTTTTATTTCGGATTTTAAGAGCTTCTGATATCCCAAAAGCAATAACGTAACGCACTTATTTGAAAAATTTATATTTTTGGCACTTTCCATAAGAAGTTAATGTGTTAGAAAGTTTTTATTAACTAACAAATACAGGGTGTTATTTAAGTGCGTGGCCAAACTTCAGGAGGTAACTTTTTGAGTGATTTTAAGACGAAATATTTATATAGACATAGGTCCGGAAGCATATTTACACCTCCACACATACGATGGCACCAGGGTGCTGAAATCGATTAGGTTTTGTAGCGCTACCTTTTCTTTTGTAGCGCTACAAAACCTAACCGATATCAGCACCCTGGTGGTGGTATGTGAGGATGTGTAAATATGCGGTCCGGAAATGCATTGTTTCCAAAATACAGAGTGTTCAAGTTTAAGAAAAAAAACGGTAGTGTACGCCACTGACTTCTTTCTAATTTTGGAGTTTATTTCGGATTAAGGAACTAAAAATACAACTTTCTTGTCCCTGTAATTATTTTGTATCTTGCTTACTTTTTAGGAAAAAAAAATAAAAACCACTATTACATGTCCCTAGGCAATATCACAAAAAAAGTGATTTTATTTTTTTTTCTCAAAAACTAAGCAATATTCGAAGATAGTACAAGGGATAGCAAAGTTTTATTTTTAGTTGTTAAATTATAAAAAATATAGATTTTTTAAAAAGTGAGTGGCTTACATTTTTTTATCAAAAATATCCAGAGGATTGACATCCGGGACACCAATGGACTTAATAATAATAGTTAATCTAATTACGGCTAAATTAGCCCCTTGCTACAGTAAATACTACTGCCAAATTTTAACAAAATCGACCAAAAGATTATTAAGATTTTCACAAAAAAAAATTATTATTTTTTTTAAGTTTGACAACCTGTATCTTGGAAGCAGTGCATTTCCGGACCTATGTTTGCATAAACTTTTTGTCTTAAAATCACTCAAAGAATTACCTCCTAAGATTTGGCCGCGTACTTAAATAACATCCTGTATATTTGTGATGTTGCAACCCGAAAAACTGATTTCTTTGCCTAATCAAGCCGTAAAAAGGAAAGCCACAGAACAAATATCATGACAATTGATTTTTGTGACCAATTAAATGCTCTAAAAAGCTGTCTAAAGTCAGAAATTCAGAAAATTCATACTATGAGTAAACTTTCAGAATCGCTGTTAGTACAATTCAATAGCCTGGTTTCCAATAATTTCTCAGAGGTAATAACGGCATGCCTATTATTCTTAACAATTCCCGTTTCAACCGCAACGACTGAAAGAAGCCTTTCTAAATTAATGCTCATAATTATTACCTCCTAATATCTATGGGTCAGGAGCGATTGTCAGATTTATCAATATTATCAATAGAAAAAGAACTTGCCAAACTAAAGTCCTCCTCAGCTATGGATGATTTAATAAATGTGTTTGCTGAAAAAAGGCAAGAAATGTGGCTATATAAGTAGGGTCATTTACTACATTTTTTTTTTTAATTAATTTTTTTTTTGTAATGTAATATTATTGTTGTTGTTTTTGGGGTTGAATTGCAAATACATATGTATATATCTTTTGTTTATAAGTTTGTTTTATTTTCTGAGGCAAGCGCGGATTTACAGGAGCCCCCCATGAACAGCACCATAACGTAAAACTGCAATAATGCTTCGTAAAATCCGCTTCGTCTGCTCGTGGACGGCGTGTTTCTTTAACGATTTTAACGACTTTTGGGTAAAAATTGAGCATGGCACCCTCAAAATTTTCCGCATTCATCGAATTTGCCTCCGACTACGGCGCATGTGACGAGCATCTCTGCTACCCACATAACCCGGACGTACATCCGCCCTTGAGACAGTTTGATACAGGGACCACTCAGGTCTAGATACGCCACTGGCTGCACAGATTAAACAGATAAAGAGAATTTTTTATTTGCGGTACATTAAACCTACGTAAGTGGATGCACGATTAGCACGACCTATTGAAACCAAAATATATGTGTCACACTCAAGAAATATTTGTCTTCCGATGAACAAACTTCACATATTTACCATAAATAATCTCAGGCTGCCATATGCTCGTTTCATTTTTAGTAGCTTTGTCGTTAAATTCATACATTATCGAGATAACCGTTTAACCAAGAATTTTAATTTAACAATTCCGAAACTGTTTATGTATACTAAAAACAAGCTATGTATTAGTTCACTTATGAAACGGGTTGCTTAGTGTAAGTTTAATTTTATTTGTTGTAAAATTGAGTCTTCTTTCCATGTGATATAGTACCACCGAACATATAACGTATTATGTTCGGTGATAATAAAACTTCTATAGTCGGAAACAGAAGAAGAAATGATTGCTCAGATTGCTCAGAACAAAAGTTTAATCTACGGTAAAAAAATTATAGAATTAATGAAATTAATTTGCACATTACGAGTCAAAGATAGTTTAATGTTTAAGGATATAATTATTTACTCATTTCGCATATTAACATCCACCGAAATCTAGATAAACAATTTTTGAAATGTGGTTTTCAAATGACCTCGTTCGTATCTTGGTTGAATGCAGCGTTCCTGATTCAAATCTATTTTATGTCCTTTTACTATTTTTTTTTAGTGATAATGTCTATTCATTGTCCATATTGTTTTTAATGGTTTACTACCGTTAACACATAAAACATTATTTTGCATAAACACTGAACTTTAATTTATTCTCGAGGTACCTATATTAAATACTTTACATTGTCGCACAAGCTTTGTTTTTAATATAATTATGCTTTTAATTACGTAATTTTAACATATTTAGGTTGAGTCTACAGGAAACGAAACCGTAATAATATGTTTATAAAATTCGTAATTTAACTAAATATCGCCAGCCTCCGAAAGCCTGCTTAAATTGCGTTTAGCATCGTGACAAATATTTAATTTGTTCTTCCAAAAATACTGTTCTAATTCGAAAAATAAATCTGCTTAACTTATTGCTGAGTAGTTAAATAATTATGTTCATAACGACCATATAATAGTTTTTATCAGACAAATTGTTGCCTATTTTTCTATATCAGTTGTGGACCTTTTCTATAAGGCCGCTTTGGCTTTGGTCTCACGATTTATATACTACAAGTGCTGTGAGAGTTAATGAACAGTGCTTTCAAAAGAGTAGAGAGATCTGAGATGGTGCACCGAAAATTTACTTTCGGTCAATCCCAAAAAAACAGAACTTGAGTCATTTACAAGAAGGAAGAAATTGAAATTCAATCCACCCTCTTTGTTCGGGACACAACTCAAGCTATAAGCTATCAAAAAAAGTAAAATATCTAGAAGTAGAAATCACCCTAGACAAGGAGCTTAACTGGTAGCGCCACCTAGATCTAGTATGACAAAGCAGTCCGAGCCTTTTACCAGGGTAGGAGAGCGATAAGGTCGGCATCGGGACTGTCGCCTAAAACCACATACTGGATATACACAGCTGTCATCAGGCCTATGTTGCAATGAAAACTACTTCGTAAGAAGTGAAGCACAGGTAACCGCAGTACGCTTGAACTCCACGGATACGTGGAGGAGAAAAAGCTGGAGACCTCGACACGCAACAGCTCTAAACGAGGCATACCACACACAACCAGCTATGAGAGTGAGCACAGACCTTGTGGTCACAAATTATATTTTCGACAAACGGTTCAAAATCGAACTAGATTTAATAAATGATCTGTAACAAACTTATTACACGGACAGATCAAAAAGAACCTCAGGAGCTGGCGTAGGTATTTATGTACCCGAGCTCGACATACAAATGCAGATACCACTAGGTAATCTCAGCACCATATTCCAAGCTGAACTGTGTGGCTTAACGATGGGTGCTGTAAAAATGACGGAGAAGCAAATCACAAACAAAGATATACTGTTCGTCACAGACAGCAAGACAGTTGTACAAACACTCAACAGAATGGAGACCAGAAGCTTGATGGTTAAGTAGTGCATAAAATCACTAAACCAAATATCTGCAGAAAACATAGTAACCATCGCATGGAAAAAATGGCACACCGGGGACCTTGGTAATGAAAGAGCAGACACTCTTGCCAAGGAAGCATCTCGTAAAAAAACCAATTGGTCCAGAACCAATACTACCATTCACCCTGAACACTGTTCGCGAACAAATTTAAAAAAACAGCAATTCGAGAATGGAGCATTAAGTGGAAAACGGCAGAAGGGCTTCGTTACTTAAAAGCAACACTAACAGGTCCTGATATATGCAAAACTAGATATTTTCTAAAACTATCAAGGAAAAACTTGAAATACTTACCGATCATTGCAGACTAAATGACAATCTGCACACGATAGGTGTCGTTGACGACTCCTTATACAGAGAATGCTTAGAGGACAACGAGACGGCAGAATACATTCTGTTCGGCTGCTCCACTCTCGCGAGACAAAGACATACTCACCTAAAGATACAATTGGGCCGACATAAAGGAATGCGATCCAAGTCGCATACTAAGCAACATAAACACCGTAGGACTGCTGGATTTGTAAAACCTTTCTAGGGGCACAATGGGCCCGCTCAAGTGGCCTAAGTGCGCAAGTGGCTGGCATATTTATGCCTCACCACCGCCTTCCTTATCCGTATCCGTATGTGTTTGCTTCTGCCAATGCACCCCTCGATTTTGGTTAAGCAAAAATAGCAATCATCAAAGCGGTTTTGAGGTTTCCACCAAATTATTGGTATTTCAGATTTCATAGCCCTGTGAATACTATTTAACCAACCCTTTGGGGTTCTAGAACAAGTATTGCAACAAACTTTGCTCAAGCCGAATTTTTATCTTGATCTCTCACATTGCAAAAACCAAAATATAACTCGTAAGCTTTTCTTACAAGTGGTCTTTGGTTGAGCTTTCAATGTCAATTCACCACATATATGTAACAGGAACTGTTCGGCTTGTTGACACAGAATCGCCACGGCATGCGAGTGAGTTTATGCGCAATGAGAATAATACTACTAAAAATACTATTTGAAATTGCAATTATCACGTCTATATCGCACTGGCATAAAGAAAAACTAAATAGGTAACCAAACTGTTTTTTTGTAACTGCCAACTGGTGAATATTTGTTTGTACTCTTCGGGTACCCTCGGCTTTGGATACGTAATCAGACAACTTCAAGGTCACCCTAGGGATTACATAAGCAGAAGTTATTCAAATAGCACATTAATTTGGCAGGAAGGATTTTGATGCAGATAGTTCGAAGGATGTTGAGTGCTTTTAAAGGTGAAACTTAAGAGGCCGGAAATAATTGCTTGGGATGCACTCTAGAACGAAAAATCTAGATACAGCCACCAACATTTTGTGCTACGTATTATGTACCTATATGTAAATAAATGGAATGTATGTTTTTGATTTTCACAGATTAAAATGACATTAAAGTGTGGCTTTTTCTCCCAAGAAACGTACTTTTATTCCCCAGATTTAATTTTGAGTTTTACTGTGGGAGTAATCATGCGATGCAACAATAATCATATCGTTTTTTTTGTAATTCAGTCATCATTTTAACACTGATTGTCATTGTCAATAGTGGTTCATTTTATCACTTGTATTAAAATGAGTTTATTTTATCACTAATGGTGAAATGAGTTTAGTCACAAACACATATTGCGACTGACCCAACATTTATTACTAATAAAACAACATATAAATACATATTATGGGAAATTTATTTATTTTACTAAGAATACAACATGTTTGTCATGAAATTAGGTACTTACATATATAGATTATAAAATGTACAATATTTTTATTGACTGATCGGATTTAGTATAAAAATCAAACGTACAGTTTTGAAATGTATTGTTGCTGTTGCCGTTCATTCATTGCAATAATTATTAGTTGATGCCAGAGATGATACCTCATCCACATTATTGGGAACAAACTGAGCGACGTGTAATACTTGCCGATGTACTTTCTTCGGGAACTGCGATATTTGTCGATGTATTTTGCCCAAGTATCTTCACAACTGGGTTTTCTTTAATTATTATTGATAGATTCTTCGACACAGTTCCCAGCAACAACGTTGGACTTCCAATCCCCTATGGTTAGTAAATGTTTGTAAATCAGCACCAGCATCTGAGAGTAACGTTGCACACGATCTGCGGATTTTTTGTATGGCAATGGCACACACACTAAAGAGAGAATTCTATGGCACTCGACGAGGAAGAGGTATGCTTGAAGTATCATGAGATATAGATCTAACAGTCGATGAAATATTAGGATATTCAATTATGTGTTTACTAGAAAGGCTGTGTGATAGATACATTAAAGGAGATATTCTACTTATACCATTATATCCATCCAAACCAACACTCATATCAGGCTGGAAAATCTACAAAAACATCACTTCACTGCGTAGTTCAAGCAATTGAAGAAGCCTTGCACCGAAAAGAATGCGCTCTCGGAGCGTTTATCGACATTGAATTAGCACGAGCATCTGAGATTAACGTTGCACACGATCTGCTGATTTTTTGTAGGGCAATGACACACACACTAAAGGGAGATGCTATGGCACTCGACGAGTGGTGTATGTACGAAAATGTTGATTGACACAGTTCTTTGATAGCTGTAGGTTGTAATTAGGAGTAAAAAAGATGTCCTGGAAATGACTTCCACAGTGATGCAGTGCGCCAGACAAAGGAGTCCTTGTAAAGCGATGTTCTAGGTGTTTCCAGTTGTAAGACGAATGGATGCACTCTTGCCATCTGTCGTCACTGCCTGACAGGCGTTGCTGAAGGCGGGTTGATGCGGGCCAAATCCTGGACATATTTGTAAAACATGGAGATCTCGTCGACTTGTCTGCGGTGTTCCAGACTATCCAAATCACAGGTCACCTCCGAGCTGCCGACCACGGGACGCACAGCTCTCTTCTATATATATGTAGGGTGTGCTTAGGTGCCCACACATCTGCGTCAGATGTGTGGGCAATATTCTAAGCACGGTCTTATTTGCGCTTTGTAGAGCAAGAGCAGCTGCTGCGGTGAATACAGTTTTTTTGTTCCGAAAGAACGCACCAAGCTTCTACGAGGCTGATTTTGCGATGTTAGCAACGTGGTCATGCCAGGACATATTGCTGTTGACCGAGACGTCCAGTAGTCAGATTGACGAGGATGGTCGATCCTGAAATAATGATATCATGACCCGCCGTATTGGCTTTCGTGGTAAACGTGGCTGCTTGAATTTGTGTTGCCTTGAACTGAACTAAATTTCTGTCGCCCCAAGTTGGAACTTTCTCCAGATCTTGATTAATTGTTGTAATCTGCTCCTGTCGACGGTGATAAGTCTCAGTCCCTGGTAAAGGTTTTTCTGATCTAAATTGGGAGACAAGGGTACTGTCATCTGCAAAACTGTAAACAGGATTATTGGTTTCGATCATGCGTGGCTAATGTATAATCCGGGATTTTGCAAGCCAATAAATGTAGTAATTTTTTTTTGGGATGTCAGAGAAAGTGTTAACGCCGAATGGTTGAATAATGCATTTTTCTTTTCGGTATCCAAAGAAAAAATAGTTATTTGTGTATTTAGAGCGCAAAGTAACGGATTGCCGCTTGAGAAAGAATATTAACGCGCGACGCATAGCGGAGCACAGTAATCTTTCGAAAACGGCAATCTTACTTTGCGGTCGAAAAACACACAGAACTTTTTCTACAGCCGTATTTTTTAAAAATAAATCCACATTTTTCTCTATACTTATTCTAAAATTTCCGAATGACTGTCAGTTTTGACATATTATGTTCGGGCTTCGGGCATATTTAGAACAGGATTGTCAGCAACAAACTGTAACAAACGCACGACTGTCATTTATTTATCTTCGGTTTCCATGACCATTCAGCACACTAGACGGAAAAAGTGAGAATTTCCTTTTCCATGTTCGCGCTAGAGCGCAAAATAAGGATCCACGGCATTAGTCGATTTTGCGATTTCATTTGAATTTAGTATTTAGTTATTTTGCGCGCGGCTGTAGAAAATAGTTATTTGTTTATAAGTAATGGATTGCCGCTTGAGAAAGAATGTTACTGCGCGACGCGTAGCGGAACGCAGTAATCTTTCGAAAACGGCAATCTTACTTTGCGCTCGAAAAGCACACAGAACTTTTTCTACAACCGCATTTTTTAAAATTAAATCACATTTTTCTCTATACTTATTCTGTAATTTGCAAATGGCTGTCAGTTTCGACATATTATATTCGGGCTTCGGGCATATTTAGAACAAGATTGCCAGCAATAAACTGTAACAAACGCACGACTGTCATTTATTATCTTCGGTTTCCATGACCATTCATAGCACACTCGACGAAAAAAGTGAGAATTTTCTTTTCCATGTTCGCGCTAGAGCGCAAAATAAGAATCCGCGGCATTCGTCGATTTTGCGATTTCATTTGAGTTTAATAATTAGTTATTTTGCGCGCGGCTGTAGAAAAACATTATTTTGTACAGGGTGGCCCGTTTAAGAGGGGCCTATACCTTATTTCGAAAACTACGGGGGTTGGAAAAAAATTTAAATACAAAAGTTATTCCTAATAAAATGATCTTTATTTTTTTTGTATTGTTTTATACGTCACTTTTTTATATACAGGATGGTCAAAGAAAGTTACACTTTTTTAAATGAAACACCCTATATTTTATTACATTTTTGGATTCTACTTAAAATTCTAAGCATATTTGTTGGATGATATTATACCTCTAGAGTTAGTAGTTTCACAGCTATAAACAGTTGAAAATCGGTACTTTGGCTACTTTTGACCTTGGTAGCAGGAAGACCATTAAAGGAGTAAAATGAATTCCACATTCCTATCTTAACTTTCCAAGAGCTATCTGATGGGGCTAACTGATGGTACCGACAGAGGTACCAGATTTGGTACCCGTGGTACCACCTGGCAATTAGTACCGTCAAATAGCTCTTGAAAAGTTAAGATAGGAATGTGAAATTAATTTTACTCCATCTCTAATGGTCTTCTTGCTACCAAGGTGAAAAGTAGTCAAAGTACCGATTTTCAACTGTTTATATCTGTGAAACTACTAACTCTAGAGGTATAACATCATACATCAAATATGCTTACAATTTTAAGTAGAATCCAAAAATGTAATAAAATATAGGGTGTTTCATTTAAAAAAGTGTAACTTTCTTTGACCATCCTGTATATAAAAAAGTGACGATTAAAACAATACAAAAAAAAATAAAGATCATTTTACTAGGAACAATTTTTGTATTTAATTTTTTTTTTCCAACCCCCGTAGTTTTCGAGATAAGGTATAGGTATAAGGTATAAACGGGCCACCCTGTACATGATTTGGACCCATGTGAACATATTTTCGGACTACTGTAATCAGATTAATTCCAGCAATGTCACCTTTCGGTAATTGTAAAAAGTTTTCGAATCTTTGTCTTTTCATCTGGAATGCTTACGTTAATAAAAGAACCACTGTCGCCAACGTCGTCGTTAGGAATATTGAGGAGTTTTTCGACAACCTCCTGTTATCGCAACTATAAAAATTACCTTCCAGCCTAAGTAAGTATGATCATCACGTTCTATCAAAAATCTACTAAAATCTTCGGTACTAAAAGTTCTTGACCTTCTGCATTCGTTTCCAAAAAAAGCAATCAAATTTGTGAACTTAGTTATATCCATAGTTTTATTTACAGATATTGTTGTTAGTGGCATCGAATAGTGACTCCGCATTGTCGACGGTTTGAATACTTTTGCTCTTTATGAAAAATAAGCAAGTAGAACTTAATCGTTTTATCAGTTATTAGGGAGGCTACTGCTGAACTTAAGGAAGGCTACATTTGGAAAATCTACTTAAATGATGATGAATATTTGATTAAGTTAATTTTTCTTTTGAAACCCACTATTTAGCGAGTTCAATTTTTACCTCACTATTACATAATATACTATTATACACTAACTCTGCACTACTCGTATCAAGTTCAGGTGTGTCCAATGCAGTGAGAAAAAGATCTGAGGAATCAGGGCATATCATTCAATACTTCCCCGTCTATCGATCGATCGTTATAAAAGCATCTCGCTTAATAACGTCAAAATAATGGCTCTTTAACTCTTTAGGTTAAATTCACACTGAAAGTGGACATTTTAACATATAATTTAATCAAAATCAATATTTTATTGATTTTTGTATGAAGGTTTTCTTTAAAATATATAATTTTTTAATTTTTCCTTTTTAATTTTTGAGACCTTTCACATAAACCATTTCTGGAGAGGGTTATCGACAATTTTGAGTAGCCCTCCTAGCTTCCACCGTGTAAATAAGGTGAGTTTCATAACGATTCCCATAAACTCCTATAGTAATTTAATAAATATCTTTGATAAACCCTATAAGATAATTGACCGTTCCCCAACCCTTCTTTTCTTCCACTGTGAAAACGATTTGTTGTTGTATTCGGGAGTAAAAGTAATAATTAACCGAAATCAAAGTTTGCGACTATTTGTTTCGAAAACTTTGCCAAAACCAACTTATTATAGTTGCAAATTGTTATGCTCACAACTAGATCAAAAAATTATGAAATATCGAACAAGCCATTCTAAAATATAATGTTCTGACATATACACCGTTTTACACATGTAATTAATGCTGGTAACTGGAACCAAAGGCCATTCGGTTTTTTTCTTAGTTCCATTACTTAGAAACGGTTAATCTTTGAAGTATGTATATATTTAAATTTATTGCAAGTGAATATGGTCGTACAATAGCATACTTTATTTATATATACAATAATTTATAATTTTGGTAGTGTAAATTTAATCTTAAGAAAAACTGTCAAAATGTTCAGCTACATATAGTACTGAGATCTAACTGCAGTTTCATTTCACAATAAATGATCTCTCATACCCATCATCTGAAATCATTGGATTCTAGGCGAAACTGAGTTAGAGTTACAAAAGTGTATCCGAGGTACCTATAACAATAAAAAATTTTAGTTTACATAACAAAAGACTTTTTGGTGCGAGTAGGAATAACATGCCAGAATAAAATGAAAAAGTTTAGGGCGATTTCTATATCACATAGAACTCATAATATAATTAGGTATATATACAGAGTGATTCAGATAAGTCTTTAAATATAAATATATCTTATTATTTTTGAGATTAGTATAAAATATTTCTACAAAAGTTGTCAGATTTTATCTGCTTTTAAGTTTAAGAATTTCTGAAGGAAATTACCTTTTCAATTACGTATAGCTTTTTCTATCTCGTCTTTAGTATAACCAATGGTCCGATCAGAACGTTATTAATGTCAACTGGCTGTCTGTTGTCGTCAAAAAGTTCTTCTATACATTTTTCCCAAACATAGTTTTTCTTTTTGCTATCGAAAAATATATCTGGTGGTTGGTCTCATTTTTTATATATAGACCAACAGTCTTCCTCAGCTTTTTGTGTAGATTAAGATCGTCGTGTTGGTTTTGCAGCTATTCCATTTCAATGTATTCACATTTGAGCCATTGCCTCTTTCCTATCTTCGATCTTATAAGTCTTTGAATGTTTCTATGCATGTTGCCTGTTCCGTTTTTGTGCTTTCAACGTTCATCCATTAACAACAAAATCTCGTCCGTTATCAATTTTTGCTTGTTGTCACTTATTTTATATCCTATACTGTCCTGCATATGGTTTGTTACATTATCTGTTATCTTGGTTCACGATGGCGTTAAATCTGCAATTTCTGCCATGTTATTGTTTGAATTTCTGTGTTTATCTAATTGCACATTTTGGCTTTTGTTATTCGGTCTATTACTTTTTCTAACGCTATCCGTCATTGTGTGATCGGTCTTCTTTCGCTTGACAGTGCAATTTTTATAACGGCCACCAATAATAGTACATGGTCAAAGAGCACATCTTCCCCAGGATATGTGCTAGCTCTCTTGACAGTGAGCTGAATCTTTGGTTAATGAGGATGAAATCTTCTTGATCTAGTATTGCAGTGTACGTGCCATGCGCTGGGTGGTATAAAGGCGACAAGGATGAAGTTGAAATCATGTATTCGTAACTTTCATATTTTCTTCTCGGCAGAACTGCAAAAGGCGATCAGCTATTTCATTCCTTATTCCAAGACCATACTGCCCATCTATTTTCTCAAATTTGCCCTTTCCCATCTTGTCATTGAAGTCTCCCATAATTATGTTGACGTCATGTTTTTTAGCCAAACAACATCATAAAATTTTCCTGGTCCGACCAATCTGCAGTCGGTGCTTATGCCTGTATTATATTAACATCGCTTGGCTTGGCCCTGATCTTCAGCAAAACCTCAATATCATGTACTTTCCGTCCGCTGGGGACATCCAAGTATAAAGGCGGCGAGGATGAAGTTGAAACCATGTATTCGTAACTTTCATATTTTCTTCTTGGTAGAACTGCCAAAGTCGTTCAGCTCTTTCATTCCTTATTCCAAGGCCATAGGGCCCAACTATTTCCTCAAATATACCTTTTCCATTCTTTGCATTGAAGTCTACCACAATGATGTTTACGTCATGTTTTTGTTTTCATCGTAAAATTGTTTTATATTCTGGTCCGACGAATCTGCAATTGGTGCATATATCTGTATTATATTAAGATCGCTGGGCTTTGTTCTTACTTCAACAAAGCGGTGCGGTCTGAATATGAGACAAATTCCACAACAGATTTTAATAGATCCATTGTTGTTACTATCCCCACACCTTTCTTATGGTTTTGATCTTCGTTACTGGAATATAAGAATGCTCCATCCTCCACGCTGTCTCCTAAAATATCCAGTTTGAGTCTCTTAATTTGTTTTATAAGATTTGTCAGCTTTCCAGTCTCAAATAACCTTCTTACATTCCAAGTTCCGATCTTTAATGGTTTTCTCAAATTTGCTCTTATCCTTGATACATTTAAAGCCGTTGCCCCCGGAGATCTGATTGGAGAACTATCTATACGTTCGGAAAATGTTTAATTAAATGTACTCATATCATTGTCTTGAGAAAATAATAAAGGTGGTGTCCCGTTGCTACCCTTCATGATACTGAGATAACCCACCTCTTTGGAATTCTATTTCATTGGACCCGATATATGTATATATTTTGAGACACCCTTTATACATGTAAAAGATAAATCAAGTTATAAATTGAAGTAGAGTTTTTGCGAAGTTTTTTGGAGGAGATCCGAAAGGTATTTCTCGAGAACGGAAAAATAGAGAGTCAGAAGCCAGCGGGGTGTACGGTTTATTTTGGTGAATTGTTTTGCTTCTGTGTTGAAATATGTCGTTGCAGGTCGGTAAAATGAAACGTATAATATTGTTATTAACTTAATTTGTACCATTATATATTTTATACTCATTGATAATTCATGTTTGATGGTATAACGTGTGTATATATTTTGATATTGTTATTAACATAATTTGCATAAATATTTCTTCTATTTTCATTGATAATTAGTATTTGATGGCATAACATGTGTATATATTTTGATATTGTTATTAACATAATTTGCATAAATATTTCTTCTATTTTCATTGATAATTAATATTTGATGGCAAACATATGGATATATTTTGATATTGTTATTGACATAATTTGCACAATTATTATTTCTTTTATTCTCATTGGTAATTCATATTTGATGGTGTATATTTAATGAAATCGTGTTATGCTGTGAAGAACACTACTTTAAACAAAAATGTATTGTTTGCTGTCTTTTCGTGCTGGAATTTTGGTTTTAGTATGACTGTGATTGCAAGTAAGAGCTTTTGTGAAACTACTAACATTTTCTTACCCTGACGGAAGAATATCCTAGTTATAGATGTAATAATCATTCTAGAGATGTTGGCCCTAATTTCAACTTTAGCTGAGTAGCCTCCGTAACTCAGGACCTCAGTACCCTCCAGCGGCGTCTGGCTAACTGACACCCCTCTTCGGTAGTGTAGTGGTTATCACATTCGCGTCTGACACGCGGGAGACACGGGTTCGATTTCCGACCGGAGAGCTATCTCTTCAGTTTTAAATGTTTTGTTACAAGTGTGGAACTACGAATTGTGGTGCGGGAGACAGTAATTATAATACTAATAGATTATACAGCATAATTCGGTTTAGGAATTGGGATCGATGTTTTCTCTGCCATGCTCTTTTCCCTCCTGAATTCCAGGCGGAGTATGGCACGCTTTTCTTTAATAAATTAGGCGTATTAGGAATCAGTGGTTTCATTTACATGACGCACCTTTCCCTCAAGTTTCCCTAATAGTGTTCCGTTGAAGCGCATAATGAGTAAGTAAAGTTGTGCAAGATATAATAATAACACCACGTAGGGCTTGGTTTTCTTTTTAATCTAATTTGGCGATCATTGGCAAAATAAAGACAAAGCACAATTTTACTTATCTGATTCAAGGGTTGAACAGGGCCGGGTACGTTATACTACAATACATTTTCGCTTGGATATGGACCACCTATTCTGGATCAGACGTCCGTTCTTTGCAACTGCCCCATTTGACAAACTACATTGCCGTTGTGCTAGTTTTTGTTCACCACGAGTATTTTATTTCCCCGGTATCCTGTATATCTAGAAAACGTGCTCCAATCCACACGTGGAGAGCCACCCGGTAGAAGATCTAGCAACACCATTGAAACAAATAATTTAGAAATTATCCCTTCAATCAATAGCACGATAATTGAATACCATAACGAATTATGGAAATCGTCATTGGCTCGTAAAGAAAAGTTCTATGCCGATGTCAATAATCAGTTCCCAAAGAAAGCGTGATGGTTCAATAGGTTTGAGTTAGTTTGGGTTGGTAGACGTATTACAACCATAATTAGAATGCATACTGGGCATTACCTGTCGGAATCCCGCCCATTTAAAATTGGAATTAGAAATTCGCCTAACTGTGAATGCGGATAAATTAAAGATTTAGACCATATTTTCTTTGAATGCCCAATCATCATAATCCAAGGCTTCGCTATATATGAGGAACTTTGTGAAAGGTGTATCGACGCCCCTCTAAATATTAAAACAGTTCTAAATAACCTTAATGAACAAGTTATCCATCTTATAACAAATTCCTAACACTAAATAAAATAAGTATATAAATATCTATACTCTCCTAATCATGCAACAGTTGTATTTATCTATTTTTCTTTTATAGAAAAATGCTTCGATTGAATTCCATCCCTCACCCCCTTAATTGCATGTTTTGTGCTGTCAAGCGTTTGTTTGTGAACGTTAATATTAACTTACACTCTTAACAAATAAATAGTATAATATACGGCTAAATGCTAAAAATACAAATGTTTTTTTTCTTGATTTTGTGCATGTCTTGGGTTAGTTTGGGTCAGTTTTGTTTGGTTTCGCCCCCGGAGCGAGCGAAGCGAGCAGAAGACCTTGGGTACAACCATTTTTTACCATTGTGCAACAACCAACGTAAACGATTTATGTTAGGATTTAACATTTGCGCTACCTTTAGCCGCACCAATAGTATATAGAGAAACGGCTAATTGTCGACCAAATGTTAACAATGCTGCAGAATTACTCATGTCATTACGGTCCAGTGAACTGCTGTCAACTACTCAGATTTTGTGCCGGTTCGAATCCTGTTGGTGTTTTGTTTTAAGGTTATATTTGTAACAAGTTTTTTTCTTCATTTCGGGCATGCCTTGGGTTGGTTTTGGTCGGTTTTGGTCAGTTTTTATTGGTTGCGCCCCTGTAGCGAGCGGAGGACCATGTGTACAAATATTTTTGACCATTTATTTATTTATTTTGGCAAAGCAATTTGGCAACATTATTAACATTTGGACTACAGTTAGCCGTTCCTGTATATACTCCACAGCATCGTGAAGATAGTGTATTATCGTCCCAAGCCAGACAACCCCCTGATACTGAAGAACAGTACTGCTAATGTGTCAGTAATTACTGGCATTTGGCAGAAATTATTAGCAAGCCAGTAATTTTGCCAGGAATTCGCCAGAAATTGATAGGCAGCATTAAAAAATCTTCTTCTTCTTTCGGTGCCTATCCGGTCCGGATGTTGGCGATCATTCCGGCTATCGTGATTTTACTCACGGCTACTCTAAAAAGCCCGGTGGTTGCCAGAGAGAACCATGTTCTTAGATTTTTCAGCCAAGAAATCCTCCTGCGGCCTGGGCCACATTTACTCGGGATTTTCCCTTGCAGAATTTGTTGTAGTAGACCATATCTCTTTTCATTACGCATTATATGGCCTAGGTACTCTAACTTGCGTGCTTTTATGGTGGTTATTATCTCCGTGGATTTCTTCATTCTTCGAAAAACCTCTTCGTTGGTCACGTGGTCCACCCAAGAAATCCTCAAGACTCTGCGATACAGCCACATTTCAAATGATGTCAGCTTCTTCATGGTGGCCTCAGTCAGAGTCCAGGACTCTGTTCCATAGAGCAAGACGGAGAAGACATAGCAGCGGAGGAGTCGCAGCTTGGTCGTCATCGACAAGGAACGACATTTAAAAACTGATGGCATTTTAACAAATACAGCCCTTGCCTTTTCTATGCGGCATCTTATTTCCTGTGAGTGATCCCATTGGTCATTTAGTATAGTTCCCAGGTATGTATATGTATTGACTCGTTTAATGTCTGGTTATTAGAAGTTATCAGATCTTCTGATATATTATTTTTGCTGATCACCATATATTTGGTTTTATTTAGGTTTATATCGAGCCTGTACTCCTGACTTACCTCTATCACTCTTGTCATGATTACGGTGTCGTCCGCATACCTTAAGTTATTTAGACATTTTCCAACCAGTATTCCTGCGTTATTGTTTTCTAGGGCTTTATTAAATATATGTTCGGAGTAGATATTAAACAATAACGGCGACAGAAAGCACCCCTGTCTAACTCCTCGTAATATTTTTATTGCATCAGATCTGTCTCCATCTACGTTTATGCAAGCAGTTTGATTCCAGTATAGATGTGCGATTTTCCACAAGTTTAACACCATAAAATTGTGGAGGCCTTACTATAATCCACAAAACAGGCATACACATCACAGTTAACATCCCGACATCTCTGAATTAACACTTGGATACTAAATAGCCCTTCTCTTGTACCCACTGCATCCCGAAATCGGAACTGTGTTTCTGACACGTGCTCTTCACATATTTTGTAGATCCTTCTGTGTATGAATTTTAAAAATGCGTTTAATAGATGACTCATGAGACTAATCGTTCTGAAATCTTCGCAATTCTTTCCTCCTGGTTTCTTTGGTAATGTTATAAATTCTGACTTTAACCATTCCTGTGGAATGTTCCCTGTTTCATAAATTCGGTTAAATATTCGTGTTATCTGTTTTACGCCTTCATCGTCAAGAAGCTTCATGAATTCTGCGTGAAAGTTATGAAGGTCAGGGGCTTTTCCTTCTTTCATTTGTCTGATTGTAGCCCGGACTTCGTCAACAGTTATGGGAGGGCCTGATTTAAATGTCATCGGTAGGAGTTGTGGGCGAGTGTCCTTAAAGAGTTGTTTAATGTAGTTTTTCCAGACATCTATCTTTTCTTGTTTCTCTATAATAACTTTATGTAAGTTGCTTACTATTCCGTTTGCCGTCCTTTGCCTAAAGATACTCGCCGGCGCCGCTTCCTTAACTCTCTTGTGTACATTAAAACTATCGTGCTTTTCTTGCAAGGCTTCTATTTCTTTACAGTCTTCATGTAGCTTTGTGTTCTTAGCTTCCTTTATCTTTTTTTTGTATCATTTTATGTAACTTGGTTTTAAATGTTTCTCACCAGTGATTTCTACAATGTCATTCAGTCTCCTAATCTCCAGGTCTATTTCGTCATTGATCTCACTTTCTTGCATTTGCTCTGTCAGTTCTTGTATCACTCGAGGTTGTATATCTGGATTTTTCAGTTTTCTTATATCAGATTTCTTGTTAGTTTGGCTTTTTCTCGATCTTTTTCATTTTCATCCTTATTGCATTGCATTGACATTATGTCCGCACCCGGGTAAGTTTTGACAGAAACAAAGGTATTTCGGTATCTCTTGTTCACTAAGGTATAGTCTATTTGATTTCTAACCACATGGTTGTCGGAATCACTTGGTGCTTTCCACGTGTAAAGCCTTCTTGGCGGTAGTTTATAGAATGTGTTAAGTATTATCAGTTGTTCTTCAGTCACATATATATTCAATGGATCTCCACGTTCATTTACCTCTCCTAATCCATAAAGTCCGATATAATCTCCTGTTCGTCCTTGACCAATCTTCGCATTGAAATCGCCCTTTATTATTGTCATGTGATGCTTTATATGTATTCAACAGTTCTTCATAGAAGTTTTCTATTTCTACCTCGCTTTTATCTGCTGTATGAGCATAGATCTGAATGATATTGGTTGGTGCGGGACTTGTATTAATCTGCAAAAATGCTACTCTTTCCGATATGGGTGTGAAATTGGAGACATAGCTTCGTATTGACTTTTCAATAGTAAATCCTACTCCACACTGGTGTTCATTTATCGCTGTCCCTGAAGAGTAGATTTGATATTCGTCCATGAAACATTGACCTGTTCCTGGCCACCTTATTTCACTTATGCCTATGATTTTTATGTTCATTTGCGTTTTGTGCGCTTCCTGTCTGGTATAATGTTCTCACGTTCCATGTACATATCTTTGTGACTGGCCCGGAGATTCTTAGCAGCCTCTGACCATTTATTAAGGTCTGCCGGGCACTGAGGCCCATATTTTGTTTGTGCTCAGCCATTAATGATGGTACTAGGAATAAAATACATGGTAGGTTTCCGTTGCTTTCCATGCGCTGTATAGGTGCGTACAAACCTGACGAGACGCGCGCGCGACACGCACGCGACGCGCCGACCGCGCGCCTGCTACGCGAACGCGACGCGCACGGTTTTCTCGCGCACCTGCTGTGAGCCATGTAGAGAGACGCGCGCACCACGCGATTAAGTTCTATTGCACTTCTTCACTGATTCTCGCGCGATTGCTACGCTCCTACTACTACCCGTCCACACTGCGCCTCGCTCTTTCTTTGATCTGCCGTCGAAAAACCGACAGAAGACGGGTAGCGACGCGCCTCGGACAGGCGCGCGGCGCCCCGTCCACACTTAGGAATTTTGGACTGTCGCGTGCGTGTCGCGTCAGGTCTGTACGCACCTTAACATTGCCGTTTTTGATAATATTTTATCCACGCCTCTGCATGCTTTCTGCCTGTCGTCAGTTTTGGACAACCAGCTGCCGTTGTCCAATTGCTAGTTTTGGTCAGCCCCGAGTATTTTATTTCCTCGGTACCATCCATATCTGGAAGGCGTTCCTCTATCCGCCACCTGGGGAGGCTCCCGATGGAGGACTAGCAACCCCCACACAAAAAATACATATTTATATTTATATGCTCGTATTAAAGTCGAAAATTACATTATAGATAAATATCAACAAAATTAGAAATTTACTAATTTACTATAGTCCATGGTGCAAGTACCTATGAATACTCTCTTCTCTCTTTTTCTTTTCAGTGTTCAGTATGTAATTAGTGGACAAACTATTATTATCAGTATTATCTGTCTGTCTTTTTCTGTTCAGTTTAATTTAGCAGGTAAGGTAAGAAAATCGTTCGTATAATACAATCTTGAATTCTGAATAGACACTTGAGGCCGAGAAAATCAACCGTAGTTCTTCTCGGCTTGAGGAAGGTGGAAAGTGGGTTTTGTATTTGGTTCATTTTACCTTTATTGCTGTGTCAACATGATGTAAAATATAAGCGGTAAAGTACTGACCTATTTTAAAGAATGTTGATGTTGAATAAGTGGTTAATCAAAAAAAAAAGGAAAAGAAAATGCAGGTGGTGAATCAGTCCAAAACGTGCAGGTATGATGGAAAGCTAGGGTCTGGTAAAGTTAAAGACCCACGGAATTTCGATTTTTTTTTTGTGAAAAGGTCTCTTGTTATAGAACAGTTTAAGAGAAAAAATCCCCCACATTTCGAGTTTTGAGGTTAAATTGACCTAGAACGGCGAACTTTCGCTACTACTTTCCCAGGTGTAATGTAAAAATAAGGAAATTTTAGCAACTGGTTGCCATAATGCCATAATATATTTGATTGGTGCATATTTTGATTTGGTAATTTTTTATCATTCTTTTTACATTTCGCTTCGCTCGCTTCGGGTGCGCAACCAAACAAAACTAACCCAAACTAACCCAAGGCATACCCAAAATCATTGGACTTAATTTGTGATTTTTTATAGAGAAGGTGTATGATCCACCTATTTTTGTGTTCTAATCTGTTCTATTTAAGGTAAGCTTTCAAACAAACCAAAGAAAAGTGCAAAATTCTGTGGATTGTTAACTTTACCAGAACCGGAAAGTTATAATAAAATTTAAGAGTACTTGTCTTGACATGCCTAAACGTATTTTTTAGCCCATGTTTTAAAGTTTTAAACAATTGGAATTGGAAATGGATCCACGAGAGCTTGATAGTGAGTGGAAAATCATGCTCTATTAGACCATAGTAGTTTAGGACTTGATATTAATTTACCAGTTGAAACTTA
Source organism: Pissodes strobi (assembly GCA_016904865.1). NCBI lineage: Eukaryota > Metazoa > Arthropoda > Insecta > Coleoptera > Curculionidae > Pissodes > Pissodes strobi. Next base: position 11,264 of record MU183686.1, on the reverse strand, counting down.
CTGGGCAAAAGTATTTGAATTTAAATGCGCAGCTGAATGTCCAGTTTTTTTTTTAAATTTTAAGATTGTTATAACCTAGTTATTAATAATATTGCCTTTTCCTAATGCAAGCGTGGGAAGGATTTTTAACTATTTAAATATGGTCAAACCAGATCGCAGAAATAGTTCAAAAACTCAAACGGTTGTTGTAGTATTAGCAACTAAAGATGGAGTAGACAATAAGGGTGGAATCTTGAAATTTATACCCACTGAGAAAATGTTAAAAAATCCTATATGGAAAAACTTTATCACTGATTTTACTGAAATTTTATTGGATCTCTTTTTAAATCTTTATACATTTTTCCTTTATAGTTACTATATTTTAAAGACTTAAGTATATGTTAATAGATATAGAGAGTAAATGGCCCGAAAAGAAAATCTATGTTTTTTTGTTAAACATAAAAAAGACAAATATTCTATTTTCTTGTTCATGTGCATTATTGTTTTTTTTTTTATATTAAATTTTTTATTATTGTATTTAAATGTTTCAATTATTAGTTTTTGTTATTATAAATGAACGTTTCATAACTTCCTCTGGGCTTTATTTAAATAAAATTTAGAACCGTTGAAATGTGTAAAAATAATAATTAAAATCGAATAAAAAATGTCAATCTACCAGCTCTATACTACAATAGCGTATTCCATATACCATTCTAAAAAAATCAATAGCTTGTCACAGAAAAGGATGGCAATATATTCAGTGATCACTACTGATCAGGGATATCCCCGTTGTGAGTTAAAAGACGTCAATTGATATTGATTCCTAAAAATGAAAATATGTAATAAGAAGAATAAAGAAGCCTTCCTAACAAAATTAAGAAAAATATGGTACATATTGTCTTAAAATGCATTTTGCCAGGAATTGCCAGGAATGAACAATAAACTTGCAAATAATTTGTGTGACATGTTAATTTTTGCAAAAAGCAAAAAATAACTAAACGAAGCTTAATTTCAAGTTCAAGCTGTTCAAATCAATGCTTGAATAAAAAGTATGGTGTGTATTTTTGTCATTTATTTCTTGTGGTACTAAGCAATCCTTTTTTCCTCGCTTTTTTTAATTCAACTCAGTTTTTTCACCATAACAAAATTTCTAATTTCTGTTAAAATATTTTTTTCTGCCGTTAAAATTATTGGCACATGTTCTGCTTGCTCAGTGTTCATGTTTAACATAAAGCAAAATGCAAATTTTGTTTGTCGCATTTGGCTCCTTTTTATTTTTTTTAAACTGGCGTATGGCCTTATTCGGTACTGGTAATCCTAATATGGTCTAACGTGACCTAATATGGCTAACTCGTTTTTTACGGATTGAGAATTATGACTTAATTTATATTAATTAATTGCTCAAAACTTATATTAACGGTAGTCAAAATATTCACCACATTTTGCTACTTTTCGTTAAATAGTAACAAAGCTACCGAGGATCAAACCTTAAGATGGTCCGATTGTTAACTGGCAGGGTACCTTATAATATTAGAGAAATAAATCTGTACATGTGTGCACATACAGGGTGGCATTTTTAACTGGAATAAATTCAGTAATAAGGAACCTATTTATTTGTTGAAAAAATAAAGGAACACGGGTCCCTGTATTTTCAGTTTGGCACATTTTTTTTGGTCTCTTTATAAAATTTACCCTCTTTTGAGGGTAGAAACCACCCCCAACTTTTTTTTTCAAATGTGAAGGAATATGACCCACTATTTACTTTCGCATTTTGATAAGCTAGGAAGCTAGAAAAAAATAAAAATCCAATTTTTCGACAAAGTTATTTTTTTATAGGAATAAATTCAATATTAGAGAGCCACTTTATTTGCTGAAAAAATAAAGGAACATGGGTCCCTTTATTTTCGGTTTGGGACATTTTTTTGGCCTCTTTATAAAATTTACCCTCTCTTGAGGGTAGAAACCGCCCCCAACTTTTTTTTTCAAATGTGAATGTATGTTTTGTGATAGCTCGTTGGAAAGGGAATAAAAAAGGAATATGATTCATTCACTATTTACTTTTGCATTTTGGTAAGCTAGAAAGCCAGAAAAATAATAAAATGTTGCCATTTTAGCAAGTGGATTTTGCGCGGAATGTTTAAATAAAAAGGGAAAAATGTAGTTGATAAGGTTTTTTTTATTACGCATGCATCATAATCAACGATTATCGCACGCTACAGCGTGCTTAAAATGATGTTTATGATGCGCCTACTTTTTTAAAGGTTGCTATAGAAACATTTGATCATGTCAAATGTGACAGATTAATATATTCGTCAATATATCCCTTAAGTTTAATATTTAAAACATTTTTGAGATTATGATGCATTCGTAATAAAAAATAGCGTATGATATACGTGTATAAGAGGCCTTTAAAGCCCTTGCGACTTACTACTGCGCGTCGTGTTTTGAAATATGTCGCGCGTGCTTTAAAGGCCCTCTTATACACTTATATCATAGTATACTATTGTTTACTTGTCTGTCGCATTCCAATGGTCACTTTATTTTTAGTTTGGCAGAAGGGAATAATTTATCTCTTGTAGTATTTTGTGCAGTTCCATTACTTTAAATAAGAAGTATTTTTATACAAAAATGGGTTATTTACCAGTAAAAATTGAAATTTTAATGATGATTGGCTTTGGAGACAGATCGCGTACACAAGCAGAAGTAGCAGCTTTATTTCACGAAAGACACCCTAATCTTCCAGCAATTTCCCAAAGCAACATCAGCAAAATTGAAAATCGTTATCTTGAAGTGGGCCACGTGAGAGACATACCAAGAGTAAGGCAGTCTCGAGCAATGGATGAAGACACGCAATTAAATGTTTTACTGACTCTCCAAGAAAATCCTAATACTCCAGTTCGACAGGTTGCAAGAGAATGCAACATAAGCCATACGTCTGCATTAAAGTTAGTAAAATCATGTCAAATGCGTCCTTATAAAATGCAATACGTACAAGAGTTACTAGAAGATGATCCGGACCGCCGTCTTCAGTTTTGTGAAGTGATGATGAATGCACTTGATCAGCATTTAGCAGATTTAGATTGGATTCTTTTTACAGATGAGTGTACTTTTGCACTCAAGGGTGAAGTCAATAAACAGAACTGTCGATACTGGTCCACAGAAAACCCTCACTGGATGCGAGAAACACACACTCAGTGTCCGCAAAAACTTAATGTTTGGGCAGGCATAATTGACGACCAAGTCATTGGCCCTATATACCTTCCAGCTAACTTAAATGGCACTACATATTTGAATTTTTTGCAAGAAGAGCTTATGCCAGCTTTGACTGCTTTATTTCCTCATCAAGCAGAAGCAGATCTTCATGATGGTCGAATATGGTTTCAGCAGGATGGTGCTCCGCCTCATTACGCCCAAAACGTGCGACACTATTTGAGTGAAGTTTTTCCAAACCGCTGGATAGGAAGAAGAGGTACCATTGAATGGGCGCCAAGATCGCTGGACCTTAATCCTCTGGATTATTTCCTTTGGGGTCGCCTAAAAACGAGAGTTTACCTAACAAGACCAGAAAATTTAGATGAACAGGCAACGACTTACATACGAAATTCGCCAAATAACACCAGATATGATTCGTAATGTCAAGAATGAATTTTATTTTAGATTAGGGTTTTGCCAAGAAAAAATGCGCAACATTTCCAACAATACTTATAATAAAATAACTTTGGCGAAAAATTCGATTTTGATTTTTTTCTAGCTTCCTAGCTTATCAAAATGCGAAAGTAAATAGTGGGTCAGATTCCTTTTTTTATTCCCTTTCCAACGAGCTATCACAAAATATACCTTCACTTTTGAAAAAAAAAATTGGGGGTGGTTTCTACCCTCAAAAGAGGGTAAATTTTATAAAGAGGCCAAAAAAATGTGCCAAACTGAAAATAAAGGGACCCGTGTTCCTTTATTTTTTCAACAAATAAATAGGCTCCCTAATACTGAACTTATTCCAGATAAAAATGCCACCCTGTATAATTTGGCCCAGAGTAGCATATTATTGTTCGTTGTTTACCTTCATTTTGACATAGCAGAGCAAATACTTTCTTACGTTACCCAATTAATTATATTAATAAATTATCCATATTCTTGTAATTAACAGTAATTATTATTGTCTAAGGCAATATTTCATTAAATTATATGAAAAACCTGTTTCAATATAAAATAATTGTAGATATAGTATGGAATTCAAATAAATATAATAATTTAAAATTTAACTATTGCGGCTTATAGGTCACATAAAATTTAATAAGTATCTTATATTTAAATCTGTAATTAACTCTCTCTCAAATTATGGATTGGATATTATACTGCGTGTGCCACAATAACCCAACACTCACCGGAAAAGGAAAAAACTAAGACATATTATAACCTGGGCAAATAACAGCTAGTAGTCCTTATGCGATAAGTATTACTGGCAGGAACGACATCGAATAAAGATCTTAAACAGCGAACTACAAAACATACGTGAAATCAAACAGGAACTAAAAAGACAAATATAAACAAGTGGCGTGGCCACTCGTGCCTGCGGCACGCGCGAGGCCCTTCGGGCCTCGTTTGTGTGACCTTCGATCACACATTATTGCCACGCTCCTATCCGTACCGTGACCTATAAATAGAAAGCCCTTATAATTAGATTTACCAATCGCTAGTCTAATTTTACCGTGATAAATTTCTAATTGGTTGCCATGGTAACCGACTTGTCAACGTCAATCGTTAAATTTTTTTTATCTTTACCTAAATATCAAATATCAAATCTCTAAGTCGTACGATTGACGAATTATGACGATTTTTTATTTTTTTGGTCACCATAGCAACCAATTTTTTAGTATCAAATTAGGCTTCATAAACAATCCTAAGTATCATACTCTATCTTTTATTAGTGATATACATATTATTAATTGGTTGCCACGGAAACCGACTTGTCAACGTCAATCGTTAATTTTTTAAATCTTTACCTAAATACCAAATATCAAATCTCTAAGTCGTACGATTGACGAATTATGACGATTTTTTGCTTTTTTTGGTTACCATAGCAACCAATTTTTTAGTATCAAATTAGGCTTCATAAACAATCCTAAGTACCATACTATATCTTTTATTAGTGATATACATATTATTAATTGGTTGGCATGGTAACACGACTTGTCAACGTCAATCGTTATTTTAAATCTTTACCTAAATACCAAATATAAAATCTCTAAGTCGTACGATTGACGAATTATGACGATTTTTTGCTTTTGTTTTTGGTTACCATAGCAACCAATTTTTTTAGTAACAAATTAGGCTTCATAAACAATCCTAAGTACCGTACTCTATCTTTTATTAATGATATACATATTATTAATTGGTTGCTATGGTAACCATGTTGTCAACAAAAAATGCTAACATACTTTCACCTCTACTTATAAATTACATCGAAAAAAAGAAAAGTTGGTCCTTGTTTACACGTACAAAAATGCCAAAAAACGTTAACTTGTCCTGTTTTCACACCCTGTATCATCGTAACCAAAATCAATAGGCTTCGAGGGTTTGTGGACCTCTACCTCTATGCCAAATGTCAAGTCGCTATCTTCAAAATTACGAACTGTAAATGCCAAAAAACGGTAACTTTTCCTATTTTCACACCCTGTATATTAACCAATCGTAGCCAAAAGCAATAAGCTTCGAGGGCTTGTGGACAGTTGACTTCTACCTCTATGCTAAATTTCAAGTCGCTATCTTCAAAATTGCGACCTGTAAATTCCAAAAAACGGCAACTTGTCCTGTTTTCACACCCTGTATATTAACCGATCGTAACCAAAGTCAGTAGGCTTTGAGGGTTTGTGGACCTCTAACTCTGTGCCAAATTTCAAGTCGCTATCTTTAAAATTACGACCTAAAAATGCCAAAAGACGGTAACTTGTCCTGTTTTCACACCCTGTATAACAATTAGAGCAAAAGAGCAAATGAAGAAAATACGTGTTTAATCGAATACTTTCATTTGACGTAAAAAAAGAAAAGTTGGCCTTGTTTACACAGACAAAAATGCCAAAAAACGATAAGTTGTCCTGTTTTCACACCCTGTATATTACCCGATCGTAACGAAAATCAATATGTTCCGAGGGTTTGTCTAGCTCTACTTCTATGCCAAATTTCAAGTCGCTATCTTCAGAATTGCGACCTGTAAATGTCAAAAAACGGTAACTTGTCCTGTTTCCACACCCTGTATATTAAACGATCGTAACCAAAGTCAATAGGCTTCGAGGGTTTGTGGACCTCTAACTCTGTGCCAAATTTCAAGTCGCTATCTTTAAAATTGCGACCTGTAAATGCCAAAAGACGGTAACTTGTCATGTTTTCACACCCTGTATAACAATTAGAGCAAAAGAGCAAATGAGGAAAATACGTGTCTTATCGAATACTTTCATTTGACATAAAATAAAGAAAAGTTGGTCCTTATTTACACGGACAAAAATGCCAAAAAACGGTAAGTTTTCCTGTTTTCACACCCTGTATATTAACCGATCGTAACGAAGATCAATATGTTCCGAGGGTTTGTGTAGCTCTACCTCTATGCCAAATATCAAGTTGCTATCTTCAAAATTGGGATCTGTAAATGCCAAAAAACGGTAACTTGTTCTGTTTTCACACCCTGTATAACAATTAGAGCAAAGGAGCAAATGAAGAAAATACATGTCTTACCGAATACTTTCATTTGACATAAAAAAAAAGAAAAGTTGGTCCTTGTTATCACGGTCAAAAATGCCAAAAAACGGTAACTTGTCGTGTTTTCACACCCTGTATATTAACCGATCGTAACCAAAATCAATAGGTTCCGAGGGTTCGTGAACCTCTACCTCTATGCCAAATTTCAAGTCGCTATCTTCAAAATTGCGACCTGTAGTCGATCCCATCACATACACACATACAGACAAAAAGTCCGTTATAAAGCCCTATAGAAAGCCCTATATTATAGATAAGGGCTTTCTAACAAGTGGCGTGGCCACTCGTGCCTTCGGCACGCGCGAGGCCCTTCGGGCCTCGTTTGTGTGACCTTCGATCACACATTATTGCCACGCTCCTATCCGTACCGTGACCTATAATTAGAAAGCCCTTATAATTAGACTTACCAATCGCTAGTCTAATTTTACCGTGATAAATTTCTAATTGGTTGCCATGGTAACCGACTTGTCAACGTCAATTGTTAATTTTTAAAATCTTTATCTAAATACCAAATATTAAATCTCTAAGTCGTACGATTGACGAATCATGACGATTTTTTACTTTTTTTTGGTTACCATAGCAACCAGTTATTTAGTATCAAATTAGGCTTCATAAACAATCCTAAGTACCATACTATATGTTTTATTAGTGATATACATATTATTAATTGGTTGCCATGGTAACCGACTTGTCAACGTCAATCGTTAATTTTTTTTAATCTTAACCTAAATACCAAATATCAAATCTCTAAGTTGTACGAATGACGAATTATGACAATTTTTTACTTTTTTTGGTTACCATAGCAACCAATTTTTTAGTATCAAATTAGGCTTCATAAACAATCCTCAGTATCTTACTATATGTTTTATTAGTGATGTACATATTACTAATTGGTTGCCATGGTCACCGACTTGTCAATGTCAATCGTTATTTTTTTTAAATCTTTACCTAAATACCAAATATCAAATCTCTAAGTCGAACGATTGACGAATTATGACGATTTTTTACTTTTTTTTTTGGTTACCATAGCAACCAATTTTTTAGTATCAAATTAAGCTTCATAAACAATCCTAAGTACCATACTATATGTTTTATTAGTGATGTACATATTACTAATTGGTTGCCATGGTAACCGACTTGTCAACGTCAATCGTTAATTTTTTTAAATCTTTACCTAAATACCAAATATCAAATCTCTAAGTCTTACGATTGACGAATTATGACGATTTTTTACTTTTTTTTGGTTACCATAGCAACCAATTTTTTAGTATCAAATTAGGCTTCATAAACAATCCTAAGTACCGTACTATATGCTTTATTAGTGATGTACATATTACTAATTGGTTGCCATGGTAACCGACTTGTCAACGTCAATCGTTAATTTCTTTTTAATCTCTACCTAAATACCAAATATCAAATCTCTAAGTCGTACGATTGACGAATTATGACGATTTTTACTTTTTTTGGTTTCCATAGCAACCAATTTTTTAGTATCAAATTAGGCTTCATAAGCAATGCTAAGTACCATACTATATCTTTTATTAGTGATATACATATCATTAATTGGTTGCTATGGTAACCATGTTGTCAACAAAAAATGCTAACATACTTTCACCTCTACTTATAAATTCGCATCGATAAAAGAAAAGTTGGTCCTTGTTTACACGTACAAAATGCCAAAAAACGTTAACTTGTCCTGTTTTCACACCCTGTATATTAACACATCGTAACCAAAATCAATAGACTTCGATGGTTCTTGGACCTCTATCTATATGCGAAATTTCAAGTCGCAATCTTCAAAGTTGCGACCTGTAAATGCCAAAAAAACAGTAACTTTTCCTGTTTTCACACCCGGTATATTAACCGATCGTAACCAAACTCAATAGGCGTCGAGGGTTTGTGGACCTCTAACACTATGCCAAATTTCAAGTCGCTATCTTCAAAATTGCGACCTTAAATGCCAAAAAACCGTATCTTGTCGTGTTTTCACACCCTGTATATTAACCGATCGTAACCAAAATCATTAGGCTTCGAGGGTTTGTTGACCTCTACCTCTATGCCAAATTTCAGGTCGATATCTTCAAAATTGCGACCTGTAAATGCCAAAAAACGGTAACTTTTCCTGTTTTCACACCCTGTATAACAATTAGAGCAAAAGAGCAAAGGGACAAAAATACGTGTCTTACCGAATACTTTTATTTGACATAAAAAAAATAATTTTATTCTTATTTACACGGACAAAAATGCCAAAAAACGGCAACTTGTCCTGTTTTCACACCCTGTATATCAACCGATCGTAACGAAAATCAATATGTTCCGAGGGTTTGTGGAGCTCTACCTCTGTGCCGAATTTCAAGTTGCTATCTTGAAAATTGCGACCTGTAAATGCCAAAAAACGGCAACTTGTCCTGTTTTCACACCCTGTATAACAATTCGAGCAAAGAGCAAATAGAGAAAATACGTGTCATACCGAATACTTTCATTTGACATAAAAAAAAAGAAAAGTTGGTCCTTGTTTGCACGGTCAAAAATGCCAAAAAACGGTAACTTGTCCTGTTTTCACACCCTGTATATTTACCGATCGTAACCAAAATCAATAGGTTCCGAGGGTTCGTGAACCTCTACCTCTATGCCAAATTTCAAGTCGCTATCTTCAAAATTGCGACCTGTAGTCGATCCCATCACATACACACACACACACAAAAAGTCCGTTATAAAGCCCTATAGAAAGCCCTATATTATAGATAAGGGCTTTCTAACAAGTGGCGTGGCCACTCGTGCCTGCGGCACGCGCGAGGCCCTTCGGGCCTCGTTTGTGTGACCTTCGATCACACATTATTGCCACGCTCCTATCCGTACCGTGACCTATAATTAGAAAGCCCTTATAATTAGATTTACCAATCGCTAGTCTAATTTCACCGTGATAAATTGGTTGCCATGGTAACCGACTTGTCAACGTCAATCGTTATTTTTTTAAAATCTTTATCTAAATACGAAATATCAAATCTCTAAGTCGTACGATTGACGAATCATGACGATTTTTTACTTTTTTTTGGTTACCATAGCAACCAATTTTTTAGTATCAGATTAGGCTTCATAAACAATCCTAAGTACCATACTATATCTTTTATTAGTGATTTACATATTATTAATTGGTTGCTATGGTAACCATGTTGTCAACAAAAAATGCTAACATACTTTCACCTCTACTTATAAATTGACACCGAAAAAAGGAAAAGTTGGTCCTTGTTTACACGAACAAAAATGCCAAAAAATGGTAACTTGTCCTGTTTTCACACCCTGTATATTAACAGATCGTAACGAAAATCAATAGGCTTCGAGGGTTTGTGGACCTCTACCTCTATGCCAAATTTCAAGTCGCTATCTTCAAAATTGCGACCTGTAAATGCCAAAAAAACGGTAACTTGTCCTGTTTTCACACTCTGTATATTAACCGATAGTAACCAAACTCAACAGGCTTCTAAGATTTTTGGACCTCTACTTCTATGCAAAATTTTAAGTCGCTATCTTAAAAATTGCGACCTCTAATGGCCAAAAAACGGCAACTTTTCCTGTTTTTACACCCTGTATATTAACCGATCGTAACCAAAATCAACAGGCTTCGAGGGTCTGTGGACCTCTACCTCTATGCAAAATTTCAAGTCGCTATCTTCAAAATTGCGACCTTAAATGCCAAAAAACGGTAACTTGTCCTGTTTTCACACCCTGTATAACAATTAGAACAAAAGAGCAAAGGAACAAAAATACGTGTCTTACCGAATACTTTCATTTGACATAAAAAAATGAATATTATCCTTGTTTACACGGACAAAAATAGCAAAAAACGGTGACTTGTCCTGTTTTCACACCCTGTATATTAACCGATCGTAACCAAAATCAATAGGTTCCGAGGGTTTGTGGGCCTCTACCTCTATGCCAAATTTCAAGTCGCTATCTTCAAAATTGCGACCTGTAAATGTCAAAAAACGGTAACTTGTCCTGTTTTCACACCCTGTATAACAATTAGAGCAAAAGAGCAAAGGAACAAAAATACGTGTCTTACCGAATACTTTCATTTGACATAAAAAAAAGAAAAGTTGGTCCTTGTTTACACGGACAAAAATGCCAAAAAACGCCAAAAAACAGTAACTTGTCCTGTTTTCACACCCTGTATATTAACCGATCGTAACCAAAATCAATAGGTTCCGAGGGTTCATGGACCTCTACCTCTATGCCAAATTTCAAGTCGCTATCTTCAAAATTGCGACCTGTAGTCGATCCCATCACATACACACATACATACATACATACATACACACATACATACACACATACAGACAAAAAATCAAAATTTTTTTTTTCGATTACAAATCGATTGGTATAAGTTTCAGAGCGATCCGACGTACCGTTACGAAGTTTTTGTCCCGATTGGTCTCGCCCTATAGAAAGCCCTATATTATAGATAAGGGCTTTCTAACAAGTGGCGTGGCCACTCGTGCCTGCGGCACGCGCGAGGCCCTTCGGGCCTCGTTTGTGTG
>MU183685.1:113679-181548 GCA_016904865.1 Pissodes strobi | reverse complement strand
ACCTTTAGCGTCATGGCGACCATGTGCCAGCAGGCGGTAAAAAAAAAATCAGAAATCTTACCTGGTGCAGTATTAAAATCCAGATAAATCGGTCGTGTTAAAACACAAACTAGGGACTCAGCCCAATATCCCGCAATACTAAAAGCTGATTCACCTATAACTACACTTCAGCACAACACTTCCTCTCTTCCCAGTAGGAATTTCTTGAAGAACGGTATTATCGGTTTCAATCAATTTGCATTTACAACTTCCAAGGAATTTAGAGGGAAAAAACGTCAGTGAAGGAAAATAAACGGTAGTGCGAAGATCTCTTATCGAAATGAAGAAATAGTTGATATGAAGAATACTTCCAAGATAATAGACGAGAACTAAGCATTGTAGAACGACTACGAAAGCAACAATCAATGAGCTAAAATTATTTTTTTCAATAAACAATAGGACATATTCCTACGCAAAATAATAAGCCTTTAAAAATGCGAATCGACAGCAACAATTATGAAAAATAGCCCATTACTATTATCCAAGGCTACCAATTGAATATTATAAAACTTACATCATGCCACTTGGAATGAGATATATAAAGTAGAAACCCCAAATCTCAAAGTTCCCACCCGTCGGTAAGAAGGTGGAACTACAAAATATCCTCAAAATCAGTTAAAACATAAGAAAGGATAACAAACATTGACGGTTGAGAGAAAATTGAAGGAAAATAAAGGAAAACCAGGGGGTTGTAATGTGAGGGATACGCCCTAAATCCCTTGAGGACTATGAGAAAAAACGACAACAAGCAACAGGTACTAGTTTTTTACTATTGAAGAGAAAGAAAAATGCAATAAACAACAAATATTCTTAAATTAACAGGTAAATATGGAAACAGCAGCAGTGTCTCAAACCAAATCAATGACCCCAACAAGTTAAAACCATATCAGCCCGAGATTTCAAGCGAAGTATTCAAACCGAAAGTAGAATATGAATTTGACCGATCTAACGAGGATCAAGGGTAGGTTATTAACTCAGTTCTTAAATACAGAACTGCAAGTAAACATAATTATTGTAATATAAATTAGCAAAGTTAAACTAAACTAACCCAAACTAACCCAAACTAGATACGCAAAAGGCATCAGGACCGGACAAAATACCTGTCATCGTGTTAAAGAACTGCGCCAACGAACTAACACCCGTTTTTTCCAGACTTTTTTCTCTGTCTTACCGAAAAGGGATTTACCCATCTTCTTGCAAAGTCGCTAGAGTACAACCTGTTGCAAAAAAGGCATTAAGACCACGCCCTAAATTATCTCCCAATTACCTTGCTTCCCATAATCTCCAAAGGCATAGAATGTGTAATCGATCAGCAACTACACAAGTACCACGAGAACAACAGAATAATCAGCGATATTCAATACGGCTTTCGCAAAGAGAGATCAACAGGAGATATATTGGCCTATGTCACTCATATAATATGGAGTAGGGCAGTTGCGAAGTACGGAGAACCTCGAACGATTATGTCGGATATTTCGTAGGCACTCGACAGAGTTTGGCATGACGAATTGCTCAACAAACTGCTGTCCTTCGGACTGCCAGCCTCTCTCTGCAGCTGGCTTGACACTTTCCTTAAGAACCGATCTCTGCACGTTGCAGTTGATGAACACATCTCAGACACATTCACCATTATCGCGGGCGTGCCTCAGGACGCAATACTTTCACCTACTCTGTTCCTTATCTATATTAATCACCTACTGATCGAAACAAATAATCTTGTTTACAGTTTTGCAGATGACAGTACCATTGTCTCCCAATTTTGATCAGAAAATCCGTTACCAGCGACTGAGACTTATCGCCGCAGACAGGAGCAGATTACAGCAATTAATCAAGACCTGGAGAATGTTCAAACTTCTTGCGACAGAAATTTGGTCCAGTTCAATGCAGCAAAGACCCAAGTAGCCCAGTTTACTAAGAGGGCCAACACGGCGGGCCTTGACATCATTATGGCAGGATCGACCATTCATCCTCAGACTACTGGGTGTCTCGGTGAACAGCAATAAGTGCTGGCATGACCACGTTGCTGACATCGCAAAATCAGCCTCCCAGAAGATTGGTGTGCTATTTCACAACAAAAAAACTGTATATACCGCAGCAGTTGCTCTTGCTCTACCAAGCGCAAATAAGACCGTGCTTAGAATATTGCTCACACTTCTTGGGTATCGCACCAAAGCACACCCTAAAGCTCCTGGATTCGATTCAGAAGAGAGCAGTGCGTCTGGTCGACGACCCGGAGTTGACCCGAAATCTGGATAGTCTGGAACACCGCAGAAATGAGGCCGAGATAACCCTGTTTTACAGATACTTTCACCGCAAATGTTCCCAGGATTTGGCACTCCTCATTCCGCCCCTGGCATCGCCTGTCAAACGGTCGCGACAGACGGCAAGAGCGCACCCGTTCGTCGTACAACTGGAAACAACTAGAACATCGCTTTACAAAAACGCCTTTGGCGCACTGCATCACTGTGGAATTCACTTCCAGGACCTTTGTTTTACCCTTACATTACAACCTACAACTATCTAAGAACCGTATCAATCAACATCTTCGCACACACACCCCTCGTCGAGCGCCATAGGATCTCCCTTTAGTGTGTGTGCCACTGCCATAAAAAAACTAGAACAATGAAGTGATTATCAAAAATAATATTCAATTAATTATAAAAAGACAAATATTACCTTAATATCCCTAATCGTCAACTATATACAATACAACCCACGCTTTAAGCGCGAATGCTTTTCGGAGGCTATATTTAGGGAGACTGAAATCGTCATTATTAAGATGGGAATAGAGAGAGGTCATATGACTCAACGCCATGGAGACCGCCTGCTTTACTTTCAATATTTAAGCGCGACTCACTACTTTTTCGAGACTTCAAGTAATCCTATTTTACTAGAATTAGTTGATCTTTTCTGATGAATCGAGCAAGGGAATTAACCTGACTAAGGGTCACGGAGAGTGCTTTTACCCGAGGCTTAAGCCGGAATGAATCATGAATAGGAAAGTAAGGCGCCTTTCTGTAGTTTTTGGCGTCGAAACTTACGCCCACCACTGAAATATACTTTCGTATGGTGCAAATAACGGAAAGAGAGCGAATGTACTTTAGAATCTAATGCAATTAGTTTCCTAAATATAAAATATGAAGTTTGGCACCAACTTTGTTAAAATCGTCTTATTATTTTTTGAGTAAATCTATTTTAATTGATCGATTTCATAGCTATGCGCTACGGGCGTGTGTTGAAATGGTTACGAGATTAAGCTTCCGGTGGTCGCTATGGGAAGCACTGTTATTGGCCGGATCCGTTCTGTTTGCAGATTAAGTATTTAAAAGCGGCTGGCGTTATTGTGCGCTGTACGAATTAGATGGAGCTATTCTGGTTACAGATTAAATGCAGATGTTGCAACACGTTTTTCCTATTAAAGTTAGCAAGTAAAGATTTTATTTAAAAACAATCCTAGCTTTGGAGAGTCGTGTTACAAAGCCCGGCTCCGGTGATAGAGCCGTAGAGCGCCACCACTTCTTCTCAACTAAACTGGAACGCTTAACAAACAAAGGAACCAAATCTCAACTTAACAAGAAAACACAATCTAAACTTCAAGGAACAATCTATTTGCTACTAAGTTCTTTTTTTAAACACAGCAACAATCCTATAGTAAAATTTGCAATTTTAAAGACAAAGAAATGTCCAATGACTATTAAAGTAATTGATAAATAGAGTACAATATGGAGATTGTACGGAGACCAATTCTGTTGTTAACTCGGTACTGTATGCCTTACAACTAAATGCTCTAAACACTACAATCCGAAGTGATCACTTTGATTTTACCTAAGCTTATTACATAATAATATATGTATGCATGCGCTAATAGCTGCACCAATTATAAATGTAGCAATAATAGTAGGTAGTGATAAATGGCCACAATAATTAAATCAATTGATCCGATAAATGAATAAACAAAGAATAAAATTATTGAAAACTATCTTAAAGCTCGGCTGTCAATGCTTGATTTATATTTAAAAAAAATTAAGAGCGATTATATCAATCGGTCAGAAAAATAAATGAATAAATACACTACGACTTCTGTAGGATACCCCGTTAGATCCTGTCGTCATGCTCTAGTGGAGGCGCCGAGCATCTGTAGGTACTGATGGCATTGGCCCCAAAGGTAGAACCAGCAGAGGACTCGGCTATAAAATTGGCCCGGAGATAGGATTGGCCCGGAGATAGGACCCTGTAATAACCCAATACACATTAGACGAAGCCCCTTATTTTGATGAAAAAAACTATAGCCCCCCTTGCCTAAATATATTTTCTTTATAAAACAAATCCCCCTCAAAAATTATCAATGGACTTTCAATGACCATCAGCAAATAAAAGAAATACAGAAGGTACGAACAACTTGAATATAAAAAAAGAGATAGGCAGGAATCACCCCTAAATGAATATATAAACTTCTACATATGATCAAAACTAAAGTCACATTAAACCCAAACTAACTCATGGAATGCAATGCAAATGGCGGACAATGTACAAAAAAAGATTAACACAGATAAAGCAATTAAATCGTTAAATTAGACAAAAAATCTGTAGCAATAATTACCACGCTTTTGACGGAGAGTGGCTAGAGACTCGACGGTCTCGGTTTAGTAAGAAGAGCTCGGAAGCTTCTGGAAATAATGGAAAAGGCCATTAGCATCATGGCGTCCACGTGCTTCACAAGCAATAGAAAAAAAATTAATTCTAGAGAAAATGCTTACCTAGTGCAGTATTTAGATCTAGATTAATCGGTCGTGTCAAAACACAAACTAGAAACCAACACAATATCCCTAAAAAGAGTAGTATAAAATACAATACTAAATGTTGAGTCACTATGACTGCACTAAAGCAAACCTTCACCTCGAAGGGCATTTCTAGAAGAACTCTCTATTCGACTATTGACTGAAACAATTAGCCTTTCCACTACCACGAGATTAAAAAAAGGACGTCGAATCAAGAAGAAGTGATAGAGCTGAAAAATGCCAAGGGATTCGATACGAAGAATAATAGATCTAAGATAATAAACGACTTAATTCTCGTTAATTATGGTTGTAAAACGACGGCGGGAACCACAGTTAATGAGCTGAAATTAAATTGTTCAAGAAATTCTAGAAACACTTCCCCAACGAAATGATAAACTTTTAAAAATCTAAATCGACAGCACCAATTATGGAAAATAGCCCATTCCTACTACCCAATGCTACCAACAGTACCTACCGAATATTGCGAACATTGCAGCATGCTGCGTGGAAAGATAAATATAAATATCTGATACCAGCCAGAGCCAGAGGTACCAAAAAGTGTTATCAGAAGTAGTCAAACGTTATGAAATATTTAAACCAAGAATAAAATATGAATTTGTCGGATCTAATGAAGCTTAAAAGCAGGTTTTATTAACACAATTCTTAAAAATATAGAATGGTTTTCTGGCCGTTCTACGGTAATGTAATATAAATTAAGCAAAGTTATACTAATAACATAATATCCTATTTTAGTGATTTGATCAAACCTAAGCGATCTGTGGTTCGCTTATGAACTAAAATAAATATAGTCACAAGTGCCTGAGGGCTACATAAGAGAAAGTGATGATCAAAATAGCTACTCAAGGCCACAACGGTGTTGTCTGGGGGGGGGGGGGGCGGCCTCCCTAGGTCCGCCTGTAGTTACGCCGCTGCTATAGGATCGTCATGTAATGGGATATCACGGTGGCGTGGAATAATAATATAATGCAAATTAAATCGATAGATTCGCAAACATGTTTAAATGGTATTTGATATCTCAGGCATCAACTTACAGGAAGCACGGAGGAACTCTGAAGTAGCGAACCAGTGTACAAGTAAGCCCAAGAATATTCCATCATAATTTTATTCCTCATCTAACTTTGTCAGAGGATGATTAAAATTAACCCATTGTTAGTTGCTTTTTACAACCCTTTATTTTGCACCCTAGCACAATTCCATTACTTGGGAATTAATATAAATAGCATGCTCCGAACCAATACTTAGTAAGTTTGTTTTTGATAAATTAAGTTACAATTACGAAGGCAGATTAAGTGTAAATAATTTTATTATAAATTAGCGTTAAACAGATAAGTTTTTAAATATATTAGTAGTTTTAAAATCTTTTTCCACTTTATAAAAAAATTCAAATACATATTTAGATTAGATTTCACGTTAATAATTATTTAAGCTAAGGGATGGTTTTTAAACGTGATTAAAACTTTTTCAGCCTTTACGACGCCTCTTAAAAACAAAATCCACCCTAGTAACAGTGAGAAGAAAAATTTCCGTTATAACTTCTCTAATCTTATTAAAGGAGGAATTAGCAGCACAAATTTGTCTGCACATATAATCATTTTATAGCAGGGTTTTTGTTAATTGGATTAAGGACTCAGCTTAATCCGAAACTTCAAATTTAGAATCGAAATACTGGCAGTAAATCCGCTTGCGGTAAATGTATATGAAGGCGTAAAATATACGACAGGTCATGGATAAAAATAATAAAGGCTCAACGGCCATAAATATTGCGAATAATACCTCGTCCGGTAGCTTCGCCTTTAAATTTTATTCTATATTACATTTTCATATGCCTTTATATTTAAGACCGCCAACGTAAATATTAGTTTCTGTTGGAATTAAGTGTAAAATATTGCTACTTCGTCTCTATAGAATTCGTTGTGCTGAAACCTTGCGTTATACTGGAATTGATTGCTTGATGTATATCTGAATATTAGTTTGGGTTAGTTACATCTGCAAATGTTGCAGTTGCACCTTTTTACATCTATACATTCTTTTTCATAAAATTTTTAGACTTCTTGCTTTGTAATTACATTTGATTTTAAAAGAATTATTTTTTGCTCTACAGAGATGAATTGGAAAGGTGTCAAGAAAAATTGTAGTGAAATGGATCATGTGGTGGAACCACTACTGGCAGCAAAATCAGACCGCTGAAAGTCGTAGTTATTTTACTGAAGCGAGAAGCGAATGCAAACGTGTGATTGACGAAACTAAGAACAAACACAATCAAAGAACCAGGAATAAACTTTTGGAATGCCCCAGTGGCTTCAGGAATTTCTGGTCGATAGCAAAAGCCGTAACTAATAACTTTACAATAACGTCTCTTCTACCTCTGACGGCAACTACCGCTAAGGAAAAGCAAACATGCTGGCCGAAATATTTTCATCGCACTCTGTCATAAACATCCCCCATGGCAAGGGTCTCCCCACCATATCCTACCACAACACTACCATGAGAGAGGTAAAGTTTCACCACCGTGACATTCGTAAAATCCTCAAAGAGCTAGATACGCAAAAGGCATCAGGGTCGGATGGATACCTGCATTTTCCAGTTTCCTTAAGAACCGATCTCTGCACGTTGCAGTTGATGGATACATCTCAGACACATTCACCATTAATGCGGGAGTGCTTCAGGGCGCAATACTTTCATCAACTCTGTTCCTTATTTATATTAATGACCTGCTGACGGAAACCAATAATCCTGTTTACAGCTTTGCAGATGACAGTCCCTTGTCTCCCAATTTAGATCAGAAAAATCTTTACCAGCGACTTATACTTGCCAGCGCAGACAGGACCAGATTTAGAGTTGCCGCGAGACGAGAGGAGACGAGGTAAGACCTTGTCTCGTCTCGTCTCGAAATTTCGAGATAAAATTTATCGAGACGAGACGAGACAAGATCGAAACGAGACGAGACAAGGCGTTATCTCGTCTCGTCTCGGTATGTCTCGTTTCTCTCGACTTTTTTGGGGTTTTTTGGTTTAACCCAATTTTATTTTGAATTATCGGATAAATTCAATAAAAATCAGTATGAAAGTTTTAAAAACGCTCGAACCGTCAATTTTTGATTTAGTTATAAAATTTAATTGACTTTATAACTAAAATTTGAATATATACAGGGTGGCTCAAGAAAATGTGGCGACAGCGATACTCCGTAGTGATAAAGAGCCTTTTCACAGTGATGATAGTGTTAAAGACAAAGACTATGTTATGGATGATAGTGACAAAGACAGATACAGCCACGATTCTTCCAGTGACGTTTGTGAAAGTGATGAAATCGACGAGACGTCATCAAAAGCTTCAGCCCAAAAAAGAAAAGCAGTTTCAAAGTCAGTGGACAAACCTTCCAAAAAAAACACAAGTTGCGTCATTGGTGTTCAAAAAAGTAAAGGAGTTATTGCATTAAATCCCAAAAAATATTTGGATTATTCTAAATATGAAACTATAGAGAGAACAAAAACCGAACTATGTTTAATTTGTGAAAAACTGAAAATAAAAACTTCAATTAAAATGAAAAGTGGTAATACCAAAGTCCTTAAATATCACCTTTCCAAAAACCACCAGTCAGAATTCTCAATGTTTTTTGGAGGAGACAATACGAAAAGCTCTAAACAACAGAAGACAATCACTCAATTGTTTTCATTTGAAAAAGCTAGTAGTAAGCGGGTAAGTTGTGTAATAAGTGACGTAATGTATATTAATTTCTCAATAAAGTTACTGATTTAGATAATGGTCATTTGCAAAATAATTAATTACAAGTAAAGTATTTTTCAAGATAAATGGTTTTGATTTGTTGATTGATTAAAACTACCTGAGCCGGACCCATAGTTTGAGCCGAATTTGGTCATAAACCCTGGTTTATCTAATGTTAACTGGCAGCGCCGGATCCTAAATAAATTAATATGAATAACGTAACGAGGTATATTTATTAGAAACCCTTTTTATAATATTTATTAAAAATCTTTTTTACAATAAAAGTAAAGTTTTTTTGTCAAAGTATATATCAGTATTGATTATTCACCGAAAGTATTCAGTTGTTTCTTTTTATTAGTTTCATTTTATATACCTTTTTTACTTAGACTTAGAACTCAAATCTTCTTTAATTCCCTTTATTGTTAAATCCCACTATTATTATTTATTTAAAGTCCAACCCTTTACAATATGTTTATTTATTACCAGGCTAATGTCATTGCATTTTAATGCAGTCAAAAAGTTACAACCATTTATCGTGAAACGCACTTTACCTACAACTATTTTGTAACTTGACTTTAGAACACTAAAATATTAAATTAATAATATCAAACTTTAGGTTTAAAAATAATGTGTAATGTGTATAGGATTTGTTTTTAGTTACTTATCTATTATTATTTTCTGGTATAATCACAGTGATAATGTTAAAGTTAGACTTATTTAATATTTATTTTCAGTTTAGTCGAGTTTAATATTTTTATTTTGTTTGTTATTTTTTAAATACATTATATTTATTTGGTTTGTTTTTCTGCTATTTATTCTCTATAAGGTATGCATGTATATATTCGAAAACACCATGCAGTTTATTATTATTAAAATTTAAATTGTTTTATTTACTTGAAGTGTTTTAAATTATTTCGAGATATCTCGTCTCGTCTCGTCTCGCCTTGTCTCGAAACATTTTATCTCGTCTCGTCTCGTCTCGAAATTCGAGACAAAATGCCTTCGAAACGAGGCAGAATGGCTTCGAGACGAGACGAGACGAGACGTCTCGTATCTCGCGGCACCCCAATTAATCAAGATCTGGAGATGGTTTGAATCTGGGACGACAGGAATTTGGTCAAATGTAATGCAGCAAAAACCCAAGCAGCCATGCTTACCAAGCAAGCCAATACGGGGGGCCCTGATATAATTATGGCAGGATCGACCATTCCTTCATCCTCGTCTGTCGAGTGTCTTGGTCAATAGCAATATGTCCTGACATGACCACGTTGCTAACATCGCAAAATCAGCCTTGCAGAAGCTTCATGCACTATTTCGCAACAAGAAACTGTATACAACCCATCAGCGACCCGGAGTTGACCCGGGATCTGGATAGTCTGAAACACCGCAGACATGCGGCCGAGATATCCTTGTTTTACAGATATTTTCACGGCAGATGTTTCCAGGATTTGGCCCGCACCATCCCGCCACCAGAAAGGCCTGTCAGAAGTCGTCACAGACGGCAAGATGCAACACGTTTTTCTTATTAAGGTTAGCAAGTAAAGATTTTAATTAAAAAAATAAACCTATCACCGGAGAGTCATGTTACAAAGCCCGGCCCCGGAGTGGGGTCGTAGAGCGCCACCAGTTTTTCCCAACTAAACTGAAATAGCTCCGCTGGTGTTGTACGGTGTGGCTAGGCACGCTTATTAAACAAAGGAACACAATCTTAACTTAACAAGAAAACACAATCTATAATTTAAGGAATAATCTATCTGCTACTAAGTCTTTTTTTAGCACACAGCAACAATACTACAGTACAACTTTTGGCTATTTAAACGCAAAGGAATGTCAAATGACTATTAAAGTAATTGCTAAATAGAGTACAATATGGAGATTGTACGCAGACCAATTCCGTTGTTAACCCTCGGTACTGTATGCCTTACAACTAAATGCTCTAAATACTACAATCCGAAGTGATCACTTTGATTTTACCTAAGCTAATTACATCTATGTATGCGTGCGCTAATAGCTGCACCAATTATAAATATAGCAATAATAGTAGGTAGTAATAAATGGCCACAATAATTAAATCAACTGACCCGATAAATGAATAAAAAAAAGAAAAAAATTATTGAAAACTATTTTAAAGCTCGACTGTCAATGCTTGATTTATATTAAAAAAAGAAAATTAATAGCGATTATATCAATCGGTCAGATAAACAAATTAATAAATGAAGAATACAATTAATGAGAGCTATCTTAAAAATTATATTAAAATAAATAAGAGCGATTATATTAATCAGTCAGAAAAATAAATGAATTAATAAACTTAAGCTTCTGTACGATATCCAGATCCGGTCGTCGGACTCTAGTGGAGGCGCCGGACACCTGTAGATACTGCTATGGCCCTCGATAGTCCCGAAGGTAAAACTAGCCGATGACTCGATAGCCCGGTGTTAAGGCTTGTAGCCCTCGGTAGAATCGGCTGTCGTGTAGCCCGGAGATATGATTTGTAGCCTGGTGATAGAACTGGCCCGGAGATAGGACTTGTAATAACCCAATGCGCATTAGACAAAGGTCCCTTACTTTAATGAAAAAAAAACTATAGTCCCCCTTGCATAAATATATTTTCTTTATAAAACAAAATCCCCCAAAAACTTTCAATGGATTTTCAATGACCATCAGCAAATAAAAGAAATACTAAGGTACCAGACAACCTGAATATAAAAAAGATAGGTATGAATCACCCCTAAAAGAAAATATAAACTTCCTCATATGATCAAAACTAAAGTCACATTAAAATAAAAATATAAAATAGATAAGATAACACATGGGATGTAAAGCAAAGGGTGGATAATGCACAAAAAAGGTTAACACAGATAAAGCAATTAAATCGTTAATTTAAACAAAACAAACTGTAGCAATAATTACCTCACTTTGACGGAGGGTCGCTAGAGAGTCAACGGTCTCTTTCTTATACGACGAACTCTGAAAGCCTCTAGAAATAAGGGAAGAGACCATTAACGTCATGGCGTCCGCGTGCTTCACAAGGAATAGAAAAAAAATTAATTCCAGAGAAAATGCTTACCTGGTGCAGTATTTAGATCCCGATTAATCGGTCGTGT
Source organism: Pissodes strobi (assembly GCA_016904865.1). NCBI lineage: Eukaryota > Metazoa > Arthropoda > Insecta > Coleoptera > Curculionidae > Pissodes > Pissodes strobi. The sequence continues at coordinate 169,880 of MU183685.1, read as the reverse complement.
CAAAACACAATATCCCCAAAGAAGGGTAGTATGAAATTACAATACTAAATGTTGAGTCACTATGACTGCACCAAAGCAAACCTTGGAAGGGTATTTCTAGAAGAACCAAATCCTCAGTTTTCAGTCAATTTGTCTTTTTCACTTCTACTAGATTAGAGGGGGAAAAAATGTAGGGCGGAGAAAATGTCTAACGAAACCAACAATTCGATACGAGGAATGATTCTAAGATAATAAACGACTTAGTTCTCGTTTATTATGGTGGTAAAACGACGGCGGGAGCCACAATTAATGAGCTGAAATTAAATGGTTTAAGAAATACTAGAGAATATTACCCGACAAAACGATAAACTTTTAAAAATCTAAATCGTCAGCAGCAATTATGGGAAATAGCCCATTCCTACTGCACAGTACCACCAATCGAATATTACGAAAGTTCCACGGTCGCGTGGAAAGATAAATATGAGACTCCCAGCCAGGCAGCGGTACCAAAAAGTTATGAAACAAACCGAAAATAAAATATGAATCTGGCGGATCTAATGAGACTTTACAGTAGACTTTATTAACCCAACTCTTAAAAATATAGAACGATTTGCTGGCCGTTCTACGTAATATAAATTAAGCAAAGTTATACTAATAACATCATATCCTATCCTAGTGACTTGATCAAACCTAAGCAATCTGTGGGTTGCTCATCAACTAAAATAAATATAGTCACAAAGTGCCTAAGGGCTACATAAGAGAAGGGGATGATGAAAATAGTTACTCAAAGCTACAATAGTGTTTTAAAAGCTAATACAAATATATCGTTAACCTATATTTAGAATAAAATTAATTTACATTAATAAATGCGGCAAAAGCTTATTGACAGCAAATCGAATCAATAAATTTGGAATTAATTAACCGAAGGGTATTGACCTCTTTTCAATAATTCTTACCGCAAAATACAGCATTTTTTTTGCTAAATGCAGCGTATAAAATGAAATTTAAAAATATTTTACACTGGTCAAATCAGACTTACAAAGAGCGCACCCGTTCGTTGTACAACTGGAAACACCTAGAACGTCGCTTTACAAGGACCCCTTTGTCTTATGCACTGCATTACTGTGAAGCCCACTTACTCCTTAATTACAGCCTACAGCTATTCAAGAAGCATGACAGTCAACATCTTCGCACACGCACTGCTCGTCGAGTGCCATAGGATCTCCCTTTATTTTATGTGCCACTGGCAACAAAAAAAAGAAAAAAAGACCAGGTGATAAGGAAGCATGCCCAGCTAGTGATTCAGAATATGACTGTGCCAATTTAAAAGAGGTCGGCTCATCTGAAAAAGTACCAAAAATGGTGCTACCATAGGAGAAAATATTGTGCAAAGAAAACATGGAAAATATTGGTCACTAATGTCCACTAACTATATGATACAAGATATTTTTGAAAACACAAACTTGTAGGTTTCCAGTATCGCTAAGAACTACGCTAGAGAGAGAGATGAGCTAGATCAACTGATTTAATTGAAATCAACACTCCATTCGATACGTACTCTAAAGAGAAGCAGGCTGATTTGGGAGTTGACAGATTTAAGGCAACAATGTTCGAAAAATGATTTTTAACATTGAAAATGTTTTTGTTTTCCTATTATGGGGTACAAATCAGGAAAAGGTGCATGCACATTTGGCACATTAAGTAATATACGTGAGAGATCGTGTTACGCCAAGTCCTAGGTGAGCGATTTACAGTCGACGCGAACGCGAAGCGCTGGCGATGCCGTACGAAAAGTTAATATAGTTGCACGACATCGCCACTGATTCGCGTTCGCGTTCGCTGCAAATCGCTCACGTAGGACCGGGCGTAAGTCTGTTTCTGAGGACGGAATCGGTTCAAATGACAAAAATAAATCAATGCTAACTGAAACTTACCGAAAGTTGATTGAACGACTAACCCAAACTAACCCAAACTAACTTAAAGTAACCAAAAGCACAAAAAGGGTTAAAATAAATCGGAACAAATTAAAAAAAATAAAAGTAAGTTAAAACTAACCCAAAGTAACCGAAATTTGTCGAATACCCAAAACTAACCCTAAAAATTAAAATTGGTTATAACCTATCGGATCTGGTTCAAATTACTAAAATAAATTGGAACTAACTGAAACTAACCGAAAGTAACCAAAAGCTCCAAGAAAGGCGGAACAGATTAAAAATATTAAAGTAAGTTAAAACTAATCAAAACGAACCGAATTTTGACGACTAACCAAAACTACCCAAAAACATGAAATTCGATTATATCGAATCGGCACCTAATGACTAAAATTAAAACTAACTGAAATTAACTGAATATTGATTGAACGACTACCCACGACAACTATCTAACCCAACCTAACCCAATCTAACCTACACTAACCAAAAGCGCCAAATATGGCTAAAATGTATCGAAACAGATTACAAATATTATAGTAAGTTAAAAATAACCTAAATTAACCTAATTTTGGCGAATAACCAAAATTAACCAAAACATTAAAATTGGTTATAATATATCGGAAAGTTGATTGAATGACTAACCAAAAGTAACCAAAAGCACCAAAACGGGCTCATTTGTATCGAAATAAGTTACACAAATTAAAGTAAGTTAAAACTAACCAAAACGAACCACAATTTGGCGACTAACGAAAATTAATCAGAAACATTATATTTGAATATAACGTATCGGAGAAGGTTCAGATGAATACTTTGGGTTCTTGACAGTGAGTTTCCAAGGTCGCATCACGACACGGAAAATCTTACTGAACGTCACGACACGGTTTACGCATAACTGATTATAACGTATCGGAACCCGCTCAAATAAGTAAAATAAATTGAGGCTAAGTCAAATAACCGAAAGTTGATTGAAACTAACCAAAACTAACCAAATCTATTAAAATTGATTATAACGTATCGGAACCAGTACAAATGACTAAAATAAGTTGAGACTAAGTATAACTAATCGAAAGTTGATTAGACGACTATTAGATTTGCGAGGTTTCGATTCGCAATCCAATTAGAATTAATGGAAGTGCTTTTCCAAATTTTATTTTTTCTTCGTGGAAGGACCAGATGTAATAATAGGCTCAACTTTGTTTTTACCTATTTAATTTATTACACCAAAATATTTGATTAAAAGTGCATTCTAGGACAGGACATTGTACTAGTTCTTTCTATCTAAACTAAACAGGAACAATTTACACACTTGTGTGAAAGATAAGTTCTAATTGTTGCAAGGAAAATCTTGGCTTTATTGGAGAATTAATCTCGCATGAATTGTGTTCTTGGAACAGGAGATATCTAATATCGAATTATCTAAGTCGAAAGACTTAAGAACAAGAAATTGGCTCTAAGCCGAGGGTAAATAGGAATGGCTAAGGCCGAAATGGTACATATACCGAAAAATTAGCATTAAGCTGAACGTAATCGTAGAACTGTAGAGACGAAATGGTAAATACCGAGAAATTGTCCTTAGCCGAACGTAATTAGAGGGACGAGAACACAGCGAGTCTATCGAAAGCAACATAAAGACTAAATTTTGTTAAGGGATGATGTCAGCGTTGCGATCGCTGAGTGCATTAATTGAGTGGGGTGAACGCTTGCTGTGATTGGATGGTTCTAGAGGTCATGTTTGCAAGTGGGTCGTTCTAGATAATCCGTTACTAAATTATTAGAGTGAAAAGGGTGAATATTGATCGATTCGATCGGAAACTGACAAAGGTTTTTATGCGAGTTATATTTTCTTGGAATTTATTTGTGGCTTACTTTGCCCATCTGTCCGTTACGGCGGAACTCTTTGATAGAATGTATCGTGTTCTAGGCATATTTTTATACTTTTAATTTAAATAGAAGTTGAATAGTATTTTATTTAGCAGTTAAAAAGACAAATAATATAGTCCGAGAGCAAGTTATAAAATATTGTATCACCCGTTGTGACTCGTTTCACAACAACGACTAACCAAAACTAACCAAATCTATTAAAACTCAATATAACGTATCGGAACCGGCTCAAGTAAGTAAAATAACTTGAGACTAAGTGCAACTAACCTGAAATTAATTAGACAACTAACCAAATTTATTAAACTTGATTATAACGTATCGGAACCGACTCAAATGACTAAAACACGTTGAGACTAAGTGAAACTAACCACATATCTAGGAAGGGGAAACTAACCGCAAGTTGACTAGACGACTAACCAAAATTAACCAAATCTATTAAAATTGATTATAACGTATCAGAACCAGCTCAAATAAGTGAAATAAGTTGAGACTAAGTGAAACTAACCAAAAGTTGATTTGACGACTAACCCAAACTAACCAAATCTATTAAAATTGATTATAACGTATCGAAACCGACTGAAATGACTAAAATAAGTAGAGACTAAGTGAAACTAACCGGAAGTTGATTAGACGACTAACCAAAACTAACCAAATTTATTAAACTTAATTATAATGTGTCGGAACCGACTCAAATGACTAAGATAAGTTGAGACTAAGTGAAACTAACCGAAAGTTGATTAGACGACTAACCAAAACTAACCAAATCTATTAAAATTGATTATAACGTAGCAGAACCCGCTTAAATAAGTAAAACAAGTTGAGACTAAGTGAAACTAACCGAAAGTTGATTAGACGACTAACCAGAACTAACCAAATCTATTAAAATTGATTATAACGTATCGGAACCGACTCAAATAACTAAATTAATTTGAGACTAAGTGAAACTAACCGAAATAAATAAAATAAGATGAGACTAAATGAAACTAACTGGAAGTTGATTCGATGATTATCCAACACTAACCAAATGTATTAATTGATTAGTCGACTAACCAGAACTAGCCAAATCTATTAAAATTGATTATAACGTATAGGAACCGACTCAAATAACTAAAATAAGTTAATACTAAGTGAAACTAACCGAAAGTTAGTTTCACTAACCAAAAACTAACCAAACTTATTAAAACTAATTATAACGCATCGGAGCCGGCTCAAATAAGTAAAATAAGTTGAGACTAAATGAAAGTAACTGGAAGTTGATTCGATGATTATCCAACACTAACCAAATTTATTAAAATTGATTATAACGTATCGCAACTGACGCAAATGCAAATGACTAAAATAAATTGATACTAAGTGAATCTAACCGAAAGTTGATTAGCCGACTAACCAAAACTAACCAAATCTATTAAAATTGATTATAGCGTATCGGAACCAGCTCAAATAAGTGAAATAAGTTGAGACTAAGTGAAACTAACCGAAAGTTTATTCGACGTTTAACCAAGGATAATCAAATCTATTAAAATTTATTATAACGTATCGTAACCGGTTCAAATAACTAAAATAAGTTGATATTAAGTGAAAATAACCGAAATTTGAATTGTCGACTAACTAAAACTAACCCAATATTTTAAAATTGTTTATAACGTATCGGGAACGGTTCAAAAGACTAAAGTAAGTTGAGATTGAGTGAAACTAACCAAAACTTGATTGGACGACTAATTAAAATTAGCAAAATCTATTAAAAGGATTTGTAACGGGTCGAAACCGGTTCAGATGACTAAAATAAGTTGACACTAAGTGAAACTAACCGAAATGTGATTGGACAATTAACCAAATCTAATCAAATATATTAAAATTGATTATAGTGTATCGGAACATGCTTAAATAAGTAAAATAAGTTGAGACTAAGTGAAACTAACCGAAAGTTGATTGGACGACTAACCAAATGTATTGAAATTGGTTACAACATATCGGAACCGGCTCAAATAAGTAAAATAACTTGAGACTAAGTAAAACTAACCGGAAGTTGATTAGACGACTATCCAAAAGAAACCAAGTTTATTAAACTTGATTATAACGTATCGGAACCGACTCAAATAACTAAAATAATTTGAGACTGTGTGGAACTAACCGCAAGTTGATTAGGCGACTAACCAAAACTAACCAATATTATTAAAATTGATTATAACTTTTAAGAACCGACTCAAATGACTAAAATAAGTTGAGACTAAGTGAAAGTAACCGGAAGTTGATTAGACGACTAACCAAAACTAACCAAATTTAGTAAACTTAATTATAACGTATCGGAGCCAACTCAAATGACTAAAATAAGTTGAGACTAAGTGAAGCTAACCGAAAGTCGGTTAGACGATAAACCAAAACTAACCAAATCTATTAAAGTTTAACCAGCTCAAATAAATAAAATATCTTGAGACTAAGTGAAACTAACCGATAGTTGATTAGACGGCTAACCAAAACTAATCAAATTTATTAAAATTGATTATAACGTATCGGAACCGACTCAAATAACTAAAATAAGTTGAGACTAAGTGAAACTAACCGAAAGTTGATTAGATGACTAATAAATCAAAACTAACCAAATCTGTTAAAATTGATTTTAACGTATCGGAACCAGCTGTAAAATAATTTGAGACTAAGTGGAACTAACCGAAAGTTGATTAAACGACTAAGCAAATCTATAAAAATTTATTATAACGTAACGGAACCGGCTCATATAAGTAAAAAAAGTTGAGACTAAGTGAAACTAACCTTTTCGGTTGATTAGACGACTAAACAAAACTAACTAAATCTATTAAAATTGATTATATCGTATTGGAACTGACTCAAATGACTAAAATAATTTGATACTAAGTGAAACTAACAGCGTTAGACGGGTATTTAGAGACGAATCGAATGCAGTTTTTACAATCACCACTAATGTTATAAATTGTATCGAAACTTGAAGTAATATGCATTTATAAGGTATATTTTGGTAAACTCAACTTACGTAATCCGCTAAAAGTCATTTTTTACATTAGATTGTGTTAAGGGTGGATGAGGGTGACTTTTAGTCACTAGTCGGGTCTCATATCGTTAGATCGGGGAATGTCAGACGAATCGAATGCAAATGGTCTTTTGCTTTTTCAACCACACTTATAACGTTATAAATCGTAAAAAAGAACGAAACTTCAAGTAATATGCATTTATTAGGTATAGTTTGGCAAAGTAAACTTACGTAATCTAACCTGATCTCACCCAAACTTTTATCAACTATTATATTTCAACACAATTATGAGTTTTCTCAGATCTCAAATTTAGTAAGCGTTGCATTCTGCTTCGGTATTTTCAATGTCTCCCCCGGTTGCATCTTTGTGAAGGACTGTGAATTTTTTATCAACACTTTACGGTTTGACGATCTCTCTATAAGATACGACAGAAAATAACTTAAAAATTTAGCGGCAATAAGAGTCAACGTTTGGCTGTTTTGAGCAGAATTGTAAAAATTCCTACTCTATCGGAGTTAATGCAGCCATAGATGAGATTTTTAAAGCTTTTCGAGAACGACGTGGGTTTAAGCAGTACAGGCCAAGTAAGTCCCATAAATATGGCCTAATGTTATTATAAGTAGAACGACAACTTACTTGTTGACCTAAAAGGAAAATCGGAGGGTCTATTTATCGCATATTATGTGGACGAAGGAAGATATGGAATATCTTCCACCAAGCAACACATATATCAAATTGCAGAACAGTCAGATGTTGGCGATATATTTTTAGATGCACTAAGAATCTTTCATATTGTCCTTAGGATACTACGAAACATAATGTCATCACCAAGGAATGATTGCCTATAGTTCATTGCCGAATTTGTTTCATAAGATATCGATATGTTCAATTCAGTGGCTTGGTATGAGGGAAACTATGTAGCAATAAAAAGGGACAAATAGTCATGGTAGTGGCTCCTACTCATCAGAGTCTCATAACCAAAGATGTTGCAGAGTCGATTGTAACAAGCTTGGAGCTGTTAAAGAACAAAATTTTAATAAAGAAATGTTGAACTGTGGTAGGTTAACTGTATATATGTAGCTATAATTTGATCAATTAGGTATTATTCTTGTATTACAACTTTATATACATTGTATTCATTATTATTATACCTAATAGATAATTTAAATTAGTGTATATCTTCATTGGCGATTTATCGCCCATGCTTTGGTTTCTGGTTGCTGAGGATCTACTGGTAAGACTGACTGATGCAGGCTTTGAAGTCCAAAGTTACGCTAGTTATAACAATAAGGGGCAAACATGACAACGTTCTTTCAGAAGGTATGCAAAGTGCACTCAACTTTGTCAGCACATCGTGTACACAGGAGAGATTAAATGTCAACTCAAGCAAAACGTAGTGATTCCATTGACAAAAAGAAGGAAACTTTCAAAAGAGGTTAAGTATCTTGGCATCGTTCTTAACCAGAAACTAACCTGGAACCCACACTGGAAAGAACTATCAACGACACTTTGGTAGAACATGGGGCCTAAAATATCTGGAGGTCCTATAATAGCACAGCGAAAGCTAACAAGAGTACAAAGGCTCGTTTGTCTGGGTATAACAGGGGCTATGAAAACATGCCCCACAGCAGCCCTGGAAATCCTACTTGACCTCCCTCCGCTGCACCTATGCATAGAAAAGGAGGCCTGGACCAGTGCGGTCAGAGTCACTCAGACACGAAATCTGAAGTCAGGAAACCTGACTGGTCACTTTAAAATTCTGAAGGACATCCAGATAGAGGCGATAACCAAACCAACCGATACAATGAAAACAAAACGCCATTTTGATCGCTTGAAGTAGTAATTGAAGATCGCGATTCTACAGGGGAAAGACTAAAGCAACTAGAGAGGGGTTCACTTGTCTGGTACACAGATGGATCAAAGATGAAAGAAGGGGTGGGATCCGGAGTTTATGAAGCTAGTTGTCGAATCTCTGCACTTTTAGGAAATACTCCCACAATTTTTCAAGCAGAACTAAATGCTATCGATGAATGTGCCAAACAAGGCCTAAGAGGTGCAAAGATCTATATCCTATCAGATAGTCAAGTAGCCTTAAAAGCGATACCATCTAGTAGAATCAACTTCCGGCTAGTGTGGGACTGTCGGATGGCTACAGTTCAACTGGCAAACAGAAACAGACTCACCCTAATGTAGGTGCCAGGACAGGAGAGTGTGGAAAGCAACGAAGCCGCTGACCAACTTCCACGGAATGGTGCACATACTGCCTTTTGCGGGCCTGAACCATTCTGTGGCATCACTAGAGGACACGTAACGAATGAAATCAGAAATTGGGAAAAAAGCGGAAAGAGACACATTGGGCCAATGTACCTGTGCAGAGACAGGCCAAAAGACTTATCTCTGACTCGCCTAACTACACAAATAAGCTTGTCAATCTATAAGAAATTAGATAAAACTGGTCGTAGGCCTTCCTACTGGAAATGACCTCTGGAGGTACCACCTCAAGAAAATGAGGAAAACCACTGACGAACAATGCTGATTCTGCCAAACTCTGGTTGAAACGTCAGAGCACTTACTATGTGAATGTCAGGCACTGACTCGCCAAAGGTTGAGGCATCTCGAAAATGCCCTTGTGGCACCGGGAGATCTACAAAAACTCAACCCTCGAAATATTCTGAGGTTCTCGAAAGAGATAGGAATTTTCGTGTAAAATAGAAAGGTATACACAAAAGATCATTAATTGTAGTCGTGTTGAATGGCAAATCTTCTCACGCCACACTATAATAAGCATTAAATCGATTCCTAGTCGCTGTAATCACCCAAATCGCTCCCTACCCTACTCGCCGTAATTGCCGATACCTATATATTGAAATGGCAATTTCGCATGCGCAAAGTTATAAGAAGAAAAATATGAAATATGACCGAGAACGTTCTCGTTTTACTTTCGTTTCGTTCTTGGTAGAAGTAGTGTAATGTAGCGACTCTTTGGTCGGTCGCCATTGGTACACACCATTGGGGGACCTCAAAATTACTATTATTCAACCATGAATTAGGACTTCTACTAATTATTCGCAATACTTGACGCGATCAAGTATAATTCTCTTCTTTGTTTGGGTTATTATAGGACCAATAAATTGGCCTTTTGCCTTTTTGCAATTTGCGAACAGGGGCTCTAATGGTGCTATTAAAAAATTGTTGACCTAATAGGCAAAATGGACAAACACATATCTAGTACAATATGCGCTACCAATTCAATTAATTTTTTTACATATAAATACATACAATTCCTTGTCAAGTTAGCGACCAAACTCTTTTTGCCATTGTTTTTCAACGTTAGTGTTACCTAAGTGATCGGATTTAAAATAAATTGGAACAGTAGGTATTCTCTTTTATTAAATATAGCTTTACCTATGTTGGCTTTATCTAAACGATCTTTAAAAATGGAAAATAAATCTACGTTTTGCAGTATACATGTCTCTCAGGATTCCAATAATTTAGTTTTTGTTTACGGTCCAGAATTTTCATGATGCATATTACTTGTGAATTTAATAATTGTCTTTTAATGGAACTTTTTATGTAGTTAATGTAAGTATTTTGATAATATATGCGCTGGTCTGGATCAATTATTTATTGTTTTGATCTACCACCAAATAATCAACTGATTCCGACAACTACATAAAATCGATTGTAGATCAGATATGCCTAATCCAAAAATACGCTGTAAGTAAATCAGCGCTAGCAGCTCGAATATATTTTGAATTGACTATGCTGTTCTTAACCCTTGGATGCATAACCCTAAGAATTTATATTTTTACATAGCTGGGGCATAGAAATTCGGTATAATTATGTTGTATTGTTCAATATGATATTGTATTTAAAAAAGACTTCTAAATTCAGTTTATAATACCAGTATCTTTATTATGTAATAATGAAATAGTAACCAAATCCAGAAAATAAAAGTTACAAATCAAAATAAAATGAAATAAAAATTACTATAAATACCTAATATACTATTTTATTATATACCTAATTATATTTACAAATATTCATTTCAATTTTGTGAAAACATGATTTTAACTTTGTTGCAAAAACTGTCGCTTAGTAATGTGAAAACAGTTTTAAAATGTAGAGAAATGTTCGGGTAAATTATTATTACAGAAACAGATATTGATAAAAATATAACGGCGGACAAATCTGCGGAAACCGAGGCAGACCATCATATACTACTGATTTCAAGCCCTCGTTAGAAAAAAAGATTATTAGTGATTTACCTATACTGACTCAATAACAAGGTCTTAGGATTTATCGTGTGACGTCATCGCTTTAGGCCGTGCAATTTTAATCATATAAGGGGACATATACACACATAATATTTATGAAAATTATCAATAATTAACTTACTTTAAAGGACGCAGACTTCTTGGCATCAGAGAGGTCAGGTAGGTTCAAGTAAAACCGATTATTTAGCTCAAAAAACGGCTTCTAAACTAAACTAAGTAATTTCTCTTCTCACAAATAACCAATTGCCTTTTAAATTGAATTAACTGATGAGACAGAGCCATTCCCATGTATTTCGGGGTGCAAGGAGACTAAAAAATGGAATTATTGCGATCTATCTCACACGAATCGTATTGATCCAGAAACTGGTGAAAGAATGCGACTCTGTTTGTCAAGAATCTCAAGACCACCATGGGCCTGTGTGTAATTGTCATAGAATGACTCTGACATTGAAAAAAAGGAAAGAGATCCTGGAACTGTATCGAGAGGCTATGTCGATTGATACTGATGATCCGCTGAGGTATATCGAATATAGAACCAACGTTCCTCGGAGAATTTCTGACTACGTTATTAAGGAGGCGAAACATTGTCAATACAGAAGAGAAGTGTCCACCAAACTCCGAAGAATCAAAAGAAGCCTCCGAAGAATCAAAAGAAGCCTCCGAAGAATCAAAAGAGGCCTCCGAAGAATCAAAAGAAGCCTCCGAAGAATCAAAAGATGCCTTGGAAGAATCAAAAGAAGCCTCCGAAGAATCAAAAGAAGCCTCGGAAGAAGCCTAAACAATAACCTCAATATCAGCAATTTAAATTTTAATTAAGATCTTCCTACTATTAACCAGTGTAACAATAAACAGCATGTATTAGCGAAAAAAAAAATAAAGAAGTAGTTACAGTATTTTTATTGGATCGACGTGTTTTAAATGTGTTCCATTATTTTTGCCAATTGTGGCAAAAGTAGTGTGTAATAAATGTTGTGTTTAGTGTGACATGTGTGTAAAATTGTGCAGTTTCTAGTGATTACGGCTTTAACCCTTAAAATCTGGGTAAATGTGAAATAATTGAAGAAAACCTTTCAATCTCAGGATAAAACACTGACAAAAGTAACAAAAACTTTAACAACAAAGAAAGAACATATTGTCACGTGTAGCTTAGGGGGTAGCGCGTTTCTTTAAAGGATAACTTCTCAGAGAAGAGCCGCGTCGCGATTAGTACAATGACGGGGTCTCAATGCTTCCTTTAATCTACCACTGGATATACTCGCGAGGACACGCCTTGTTTAGCGTGCCGGGGGTAACTGTGGTAGACCGGGATCGCGTTACGTGGGGGTAAGAAGAGATGATAAAGTAAGCACGTTTAGTTTATAACAATAACAATGTATTAACGATAAAACTTTAACAATAATTATTGATCAGAAAAAATGAGATTCTATTATACCCGATTACTACGGTGCGCATGTTTTCTCGATTTGAGGTACTGTTTATAGGTCTTTGTTTACTGTCTTATAATTTATAGTTTTTCTTAAGAGTTGGATTTTATTTAAGAGCACTAAGAGATTCCACTAATTTTTTTAACTGACTATTTAGACCCTTGTCTTTTTCAACACTCTGACAAACTTCTTGTCAAGACTTCACTATGGAGGTTGTGCAACCCCTGGTCCTAGCAGTGGTCAAGTAACTAACCGGTACCAGGTTGGGTAGGAAAGGAATTGAACCTAAAGCAGTCGTATGACTAACTTTAGGAGCGGATAGAACCCAGGAGGCAGTCGTCAAGTGACTAACATTGGGGAGGTGAGACTAAGTCTGCCGAACTGAGGGTTCGGTAGCGTATTTATATAAAACAAAGTGATGATTATTGCATGCATAAGGTTCAAAGTCGCTCCCGTTGATTGCTCGCGTTGTTTATAATTTGCCTTTAATGTTTATATAACAATCTCCAAGTTCAAATGCAAACTTGCGACAGGGTGATATTTGTTTTGTCGCTTATGCTTTTTAGTAGATTACACGTTCCCCCGCCCTCTCAAATGTTGGTCCCCAACATTAATGCGACCGCTATAGCTCAAAAAAGAAAGACCTCAATTCGAAAAAACTTGCCGCATAATACTATGTGATATTACAATTTATAGAACAAAAAAAAATATCCATCAGTGGTCTTGTTACTTTCTGGATCCAGGCTGATCCTTAGTAACTCCCTCTAGCCTCCACTGCAGTCTATATGTCTTAGCATTGACATACCATTAAACTGTTTTGAGGGTATCATAAGTAAGAGCCTGCTGGAGAGACTAGTATGCACATCCACTGGTGCTTGGTACATAAAATAAAAAAGAAACATATTTTTATAAAATATCTTTGAAATTTTATACTTAACTATAATTCTAGATTAACAGAGAACAAGTAGAATTTAGAATTCTCCACTAGGTATTTTGTATATTTGAAATATCTATACTTTACCGTTGACTGTCAAATAGGCGCCTATTCGACAATCAACGCTTGTTTGCGTAATTGCTATAGTTACAGCTAACAGGGAATGCGTCCATTCCCCGCTAGTTGAATTTTGCTTTCTAATTATAAACAATTTTAATTCTAGAGTTATTAGGGAGATAGTTTATAGCACTTATTTCTAGTCTCTTAATCGACTTATTTATGTTTGCTGACCATGTTCGTATTTAAAAATGTTTATCTGTACACAATTTACCGATTTTAGTTCCATGAAATATCGTACAGTCAATTATTCAAAAATGTAACATTAATAAATAAAAGGTATCTTATCCTTTACGCTACAATATTTTCTTTCTTCTGGCTTGTCCCTCACTTCTTGGTGACTAGATGGCGCCCTTTGAACACTGCAGCGAAGGTAACCATCTTTGCTCCATGTGGCCTTGTTGATTATCGCTATGTCGATTTCTTTGCCCATCTCTACTTGAGCGAGTATTCGCCGAGTAGTTCTGGTGCTTTCTTCGTTTTTATTTCCTTTGACTGGTACCCCTGTCAAGTCGTCGACCTCGAACTTTTTGACCTCTGGGAAAAAATGCTGTCGTGTCCTATTCGTCAATTCGACATTTATTTCTACGGTAGCGTTTTTTGCGTTGTGTATCGCCTAGATCAAATAAATTATCCTTAAAATTTGTTACATTGATACAATGACGAAGATTTGTGTTTGATTTTGCACCTTTTGGTCGGTTTCTGTTCCTGCCGAATGCAGTTTTTGCAATGTGACCAGGAATTTGCCTATGAAGTTTGAATCTTGGCAGGTGCTTTGAAGCGAAAAGGTAAGTGTTGTATTTCCTATAACCATTATCTTTGGCCTCTTTGAAAATAGGAATAAATGCTAGAGCATATAAAAACTCTAATCCAAGGGTGTTTGGTGCATGAGTTTGAATTTCTTCGAAACATTTCACGTGACTGAGTTTGAGGTTAGAAAAGGCGTGGCAAGGGTAAATGACTTTTTTCGCCATGTACTCCATGTGGGGCTTGAATATTGACAAGAAAATTTTTATCAATGATTATTTATTCCATTCCAAGCTGTAGATGACGTGTATTACTGCTAGTTTAACATGGAAGTGGTTATGTGAAGATTAATTATAGCTTTTTTAGGTTACGGAAGCATGGAATAGGAATAATAAGAGTCCCTGGAACTTAATGGCTTATGGTCTGGCCGAACTGTCATTGCTGGCTGCTGTGGCACCACATGTTCCAGTTTTCCCCAGTCTGTCCATGGAATGGTTTTCGTCATAACTACTCGATCCTCACGTCTTCTTTCTACAACTGTAGGTAAGTCGCTAGATTTTATTGCCTATCTTTAGTTTGATTCATGTTTGTTGTCTCGTCTTTTAATAATTATTTTCAGTTTCTACCAAATATTGCATGTCCTGCTGCTGCTGTTTTCATTGCTGTGTTATAATTTATATCTGACTCCATAGATCTCACAATATTTAGATATCTTTTGAGATTGTAATGCTCTTTTCTCATCTTTTTTTTTGCTATATTTTTCTTAAACATCTTTTCGCTTTTTAGGTCTGGATTCTTGCAGACCTTGGATACTTCTGTCGTAACCCATTACTGAATAGTTATTTGCACTGGTTTCTGAATACTCGAGGGACTGCTGGCGTCTGTGCACGTCTGTACCTTCTGAGATGATTGAACCAAACTCACAAGGATCTGGTAAATTGGTAAATTGATATTTAATTCTTCTTTCTGATATATATATACATTGTTTCTCTATACGCTTATATCTATTCTAATTTCTTTATGTTACATTCCCATGTCTTAGGTTTCCTTATTCTTTACTTAATCTGTACTTTATTCTATCTCTTCCGTATTTCCTACTTTCTTATATATGTATGCTTTATTTTTAAACTCGTATTATATACATATCTTTATATATTTCCTCAATTGTTTCAACTTCTGTATGCTTCTCAACGACTTTCCTTTAATTATTTCACCTTAGGCATGCAACTTTTCATACTTTATGGGAAAACTTTATTCCATTTATTTTCATGCTTATGATTACATGACTAGTTATTTCATTATTTCCTTATCTATCACGAGGCAGTGATAAGTTAATCTATCTATGTCTCTATGCTTATCTACCTATGCTTCATTATGTGACTAGGTTTATGTACAAAATATAGGACATCATACTATTATTTATATAACCACGTATGCTCTTTTTTAAACACACTATATAAACATATTTTGCTTATTTCTCCATTATTTCACCTTATGTATGCTTTACATACACAACTTTTGCTTATATATTGCCTCACTATGTATGCTTCTTTTTAAAACTTCTTCTATATTTCTTCTCACTGTACATAAACAACTTTTCAACTTATGTATGCTTCTTCTATATTCTTCATGCTTTACATAAACATTTCTTGCTTATGTAACATTTCACATGGAAACTTTACCCTTTTGGAGCCTTTGTGGTACCAACATTTTTGCTAACATCCTTACTGTCAGTATAGCTATTTCAGTCCGTACGCTCCACTCTCCGATGCCTAAATTCTTTGCTTATCATTAAGATAATCTTTCGTTGCAGTCTTATTTAGGCCGGAGAACACTTTACTTTATAATACTTCCTCGTATACACACATATTCCTCCTGTATATACTCTCAAAACACAATTTTAATGGCAACTCAGTTTTCCTGCTTTTCTCGAGTACGATAATCCTGCAGCTGGGCCATTTACTTGTGCTTTATTATGAATATATTCACCTTATTTTTACCTATTTATTTTGCATACATAGTTTACTAATCTTCTCATTAATATTCACTTAACACGACTTATCCTAGTTCCTTTTTTCTTCATAACTCCTTCTATGTACTATGCTATGTGTATTGCTTATTTATATATAGTTCCTTAACCTCCTAAGTGTTTTATCTATATATTTGTCTTAATAACACTTGGGTATATATTATGCTTATTTATGTTTCACTATGTACAACTTTTATTTACATTGAGACTTTGATCCCACCTCCCATTTTTGTTTTTGCTTGTTTCTTCTTTAGTTTCTTATTTTACTTGCGTACTTGTTCCATATATAATTTTATTTTCCTTATCGTTGTCGTCTTCACTAATTTCTCCTGCTTCTTGCTCCATTGTTTCCTTTAGTTTCTCCTATACAAATCTGTTGTATTGCTCCATTTTAATTTAACAATCAGTTGTATTTAATTTATTATCTTTTCCTTACAGATACGGACCTGGCCTTGGTCACACCATACGGTTCTATTCTTGACCTTTCCCAACTAGCGGTGGCGCTTGGATTCAATGGCCTTGCAGCTTTTAGCGTCCGCCGGACGATGGCAACGTGTATGCAGGAATGGACGTAGCTTGAACGCGCGTAATTTAAAAATTGCCTTATACTGTAAATAAAATTTTGTGAATTATGTTAGTTTTATTGACCAATAATAAGATTTGACCGCGCTAAATAATACCGGCGCGTGCTTTGAATTTTTTAATTACCTATAATTTACTTGTTTTTTCTCTCTAACAACGGGGTAGCTTCGGTGCCTCCAGCACGTGTCACGAGTATCCTAGGGGGTAGCGCGTTTCTTTAAAGGATAACTTCTCAGAGAAGAGCCGCGTCGCGATAAGTACAATGACGGGGTCTCAATGCTTCCTTTAATCTACCACTGGATGTTCTACTCGCGAGGACAGGCCGTGTTTAGCGTGCCGGCGGGTAACTGAGGTAGACCGGGATCGCGTTACGTGGGGGTAAGAAGAGATGATAAAGTAAGCACGTTTAGTTTATAACAATAACAATGTATTAACGATAAAACTTTAACAATAATTATTGGTCAGAAAAAATGAGATTATATTATACCCGATTACTACGGTGCGCATGTTTTCTCGATTTGAGGTACTGTTTATAGGTCTTTGTTTACTGTCTTATAATTTATAGTTTTTCTTAAGAGTTGGGTTTTATTTAAGAGCACTAAGAGATTCCACTAAACTTTTTAACTGACTATTTAGACACTTGTCTTTCTCAACACTCTGACAAACTTCTTGTCAAGACTTTACTATGGAGGTTGTGCAACCCCTGGTCCTAGCAGTCGTCAAGTGACTAACCGGTACCAGGTTGGGTAGGAAAGGAATGGAACCTAAAGCAGTCGTATGACTAACTTTAGGAGCGGATAGAACCCAGAAGGCAGTCGTCAAGTGACTAACCTTGGGAGCTGGAGGTGAGACTAAGTCTGCCGAACTGAGGGTTCGGTAGCGTATTTATATAAAACAAAGTGATGATCATTGCATGCATAAGGTTCAAAGTCGCTCCGTTGATTGCTCGCGTTGTTTATAGTTTGCCTTTAATGTTTATATAACAATCTCCAAGTTCAAGTTCAAACTTGCGACAGGGTGATATTTGTTTAGTAGCTTATGCTTTTTAGTAGATTACAATATCTTAGGAATTTATTTGTTTACTTCTCATGGGTGATTACTCGTTTTTTGTTTCAGATTTTTGTAGTGAACGTTTAGATTAAACTTTGTACTTTTGTATACCATTGAATACACTGAACAGGGACGGATCTAGAGAAGAATTGATAAAGCTTACTGTTTCAATTTTGGCATTTTTTCCATAATTTTGAATTTCTGCTAGGAAATTAAATCCTATGTGATGAGTTCCTTAAAAGTAAAAAAAGTAAAAGTATTTTATTTGTCTTTCAGTTACATATACACATAAATAAGACACGTCAAAGAAATATGTATACCCTGATAAGGATACAACTCACAAATATGTGACATTAAACAAAGGTATATTAAGTTGTATTAAATGTCAAAACTCAAAACTTGTTATTCAAATTTTGATGTGACCGTTATCGTTTTGATGTAGTTTGTGCCTCTTGTGGATATGTTATTTTGTTCCAACTGACAAGTAACACTGATGATGGCAGTCGTCGAAAGCACTCTGTTACGCTGATTATGTCCTTTTGGATTAAATTTATGCATCGAATACAAAAGTTTTTCATTTAATATTTAAACCAAGGCTCAAAGAAGACGAGACATTTGGGGCTCCTTGCGACGCATGCAAGGAAGTTTATTGTAAAATCTGCGCTGACATTAATACTACAGAGGCTCATGCAATTGCCCTGGCACAAAAAAGAGTTCTGCTTTTCTACTGTGTAAATTGCAAACGTAACTTACAAGACTTGCCCAAGTTTAAAAGAATGATTGACCAATGTGACAAAGTAAAAGCTGACGCCAAAAGAAAGGACATCCACATTCAGAATCTGCAATGCAAACATGAAGACACTTGTCAGGAACTACAAAGGGAAATAGACAAACTTCAGACCGAAATCAAGGAAAAAATCAACATATTAAAAGGCTAAAAAGAAACACACAGGATTTTGAGAGCATTGCATATTCTGCCGAGCAGGGATATCTTGATCAACTTGAAAAACAGAAAGTAGAGATATCAAACTTAAAAAAAGAGGTACTCCTTCTTACCAATAAAAATATTCAACTTTTGGAACAAATCAAGGAACTCAGCGTCACTTTAAAGAAAACCACTGCAGATTTTAACGAATTTAACAAACTTAAGGGCAGCATGATGACAAGTCTGGAAACACTAACTAAAGACAACGAAGTTTATGTTGAGGACTTGAAGAAAGCACACTATGAGATTTTTTGATTATTCTCATCATCAAATCAGCCTACTAAGCCCTGTCCTCGTAAGTAATTCTGCAAACACCCAGAACATTGCCAAAGGGACTGGCTTGATTAAAAGTGGTCAAGCCACTGAATCATATCAAGATTCAGTCAACAGTACAGCACAGAGGAGACTGTTGATTTTAACGGACGAACATGGACGGCATTTGGCCCAATCGATGAAGAGGCAGGATTATTTTAGGATCAAATCTGTCATTAAGCCAGGCGGCATATAACGTGCTGGAGAGCGTAGATTTACTGGTTAGAGACTTTAATAAAACCGATTATGTTATGAAATATCTGGAATAAGTTAAAGCTGTGTTTGCATACCAATTTCATATTTTTGGCTACTCCCTACCTGTCATATGATGAAATGATTAGGTCGAAAGTTTATAAATTTAATATTAATTTACAGAATTTTCTACTTAAAATATACCGAATCAGTGAGGAAAAAATATCATTTATTGATACACAACTTAACTACATTTACCCAGCATATCAGGGGCAATAGATAGAGAGATTAATTCAAAAAATACCAATAGTAAGCTACTTATTTTATAGACTGCTCAAATAATAATAATAATAACAATGATAACATTTCTCATATTAAAACCTGCACCACTGCCGACAGTGAAATTCTTGCTATGAACTCTGATGATGCTGTAGACAATGCGAATCACTCTGATGACGCCGTTGAGTTTAGGGTCGTGGAACCTGATTCCGAGCCTGAACCTGATTCTGAACCTCAACAACTAAAAGACAGCACTTTTTTAGGATAGTATTATTAAATATTCAGTCTATCAGATGCAAACTTGATGAATTTATTTTATTTTTAGATAGTCTTGCCCTCCCAACTGTAATTGTTTTAACAGAGCATTGGCTAAAAGTTGACGAGCCATTATTTATTCCAAACTACAAAATGTTGTCAAAATACTGCAGATTTCAATCTTTTCACGGCGGTACATTGATTTTGGTTAGGCAAGACTGTTTGGAATCATCTGAATGTGTTGGTATAGATAAGTTTGACACTTGGTTGATTGAGAGAAAGTTTGAGTTTTCCATTGTTTATTTTTCAATGATGAGACTTTATATGGTGTGTTTGTATAGACCCCCTGGGTCAAACGTTAATGTATTTATTTCTAAGTTGGATAATTTATTACAACAATTTCCACTGAACGTATCTATTGTGTCAACAGGGGTCTTAGATATAATTTTTTTCGATTGTACCTCCATCGATGTTCATGTGCTAAACAATCTATTCCTGTCATTCAATTTACAAATGCATGTACAGACCGGCAACTCGCATAATTTCATCAACCTCTACACTGCTGGACTATGTGTGCACAAACATGGACAGGGAGCTGGTTATGTGCTCGGTTGTTGATGCGGGGCTGTCTGACCATCATCGATTATATACTAGAAATAATTTTACTAAGTTTGTAAATACTTGTTCAAGTGTCGACTGGCAAAATGTTTTAAATTTTCATCACCCTCGGGAGGAATTTCATAAAACCATGGCATCAATTTTTAATGGGTCATTCCCCATTAAAAATTTAAAAATCAAAAGTACGAAAGTATGGTTCGCAAGGGGGTTAAAAATGTCATCAAGAAATATGCGCTCACAGCATGTAATTAGAAAGTTCTTTTTGGATAATGATTTTTTTATTAATTACTACAACAAATATCGAAAGTTATATCGAGCTACCATATTAAAAGCCAAGAAATTGTTTTATAAAAAAAGAATAGGCAAGGCTAAAAACAAACAAAGAGAATAGTGGAACATTGTAAATAGTTTAAGGGGAAAAACCGCACTAAACCTATAAATACTGAATTAAATTCAAATGATTTAAATAAATTCGACTGTACTATTGGTCAATTATTATCCGGTCCTACATTCAATGTTCATCCAATCACATACTTACGAAGTATATCGATGCCAGAATCTTTCTTTCTTGAACCTACTGATATAGATGAATTAAAATGTATACTATAAATAAAAAATAAGAACTCTGCTGCAGGCTATGGCCAAATATTAATAAAAAGTATTTTCAAGGCTACCTTTTAATGCCCTTCAGGTGCTAGCTGAAGCAATTAACAGATCTTTTGAACAGGGTGACTTTCCTATTTGTCTAAAAAAGGACTTAGTTATTCCTCTTTTTAATGGTGGTGATCCCATTCTGTCATCTGGTTTTCGCCCCATTTCCCTTCTGCCTACGTTATCGAAAATAGTGGAAAAAATTGTTAAGAGTCGGGCTCAAAAATTTTTAATCAAACATAAAGTTTTATGTGAGAAACAGTTTGGTTTTCAATCATCGAACAGCACAAATTACGCCATTTTTGCATTTTTGGAGAACCTTTATTTACAGCTCAAT
Source organism: Pissodes strobi (assembly GCA_016904865.1). Classification (NCBI taxonomy): domain Eukaryota; kingdom Metazoa; phylum Arthropoda; class Insecta; order Coleoptera; family Curculionidae; genus Pissodes; species Pissodes strobi. The sequence goes on along the minus strand of MU183685.1, from coordinate 148,295 downwards.
AAATTACAAAGATGGCGACAAGTACAGATATTGCTCAAATAACAAGTGATTTAAACAAACTGACGAAAGATAAATTAATTCAGATTATTGTACATAAAAGAATTCCCGAAGGTTGTATTGTCGGGGAAAGTGCTCGCAACTTTTTAGAATCCTATATAAGCTCCTCTCCCGAAGATGTTTTTCAGGATTCCATGGACCAACTTGCTTGTGTAAATATGCATTGTTTGAATATACTGGTGGACCTTAAAGTTGCAAAAGTGGAGGTTGCTGCTGCCAAGACCCTCTTGGAGGAAAAAGAAAGGTCAGTGCAAAACTTAAATACCATCATTAGCCTTTTAAAACATTCTACAACTCAAAATTCAAACACCAAGGTTATGTCGGAAATATGTAAACAAACTGCCCAAATATCAGTATCAAAACAAAATACATCTGCAAGCACTACGAGTGAAGACTCCGCTTGTGGTACCGTTTCAGACCCCAGGACTCCGATGCGCGGCGCGCGGGCCCCATCTCCACTGCCAGTCGCTTCTCGAGCTCGACCGAATGAAGTCCAAAACATTGAGATGAACGGTGGCGCAGGCAAAATAGTATTAAATATATAGGTGCAGGCAACTGGAAGCAGCGTATACCGGATGGATCCCGCACGAGCGCACATACATCGCGGAATCATTTAAATATAAGCGCCAATCAAGTAAGGCAAGCAATAGGAAACGTTCAGTTGAACGTACACAATAACGATGAGGATGAAACATTTACAAAAGTTACATATAGGAAAAAACGATCAAAAAACAAAGCAATAGTGGGATCCAACACCGGGAATGGTCAATCTTTAAAAACCCCTCTCAGTCTTGCTTTTTTGCATGTTTATAAATTACATCCTGATACAACTGAGGATGAACTTGTTGATTTTCTTAAGCCTATTTTTCCAGAGGTCCGGGTGGAAAAGCTAAATTCAAAGTATCCAAAGTATTACTCGTCTTTTAAGGTTACTGTTGCCGAGAGTAAGTTACAGGCGGCTCTGACTCCCACCTTATGGCCAAGTGGAGTTAGAGTGAATCGGTTTTTTCACCCAAAAACTCTGAAAAGACCTCAAATGTAGGCGTTGGAACTGCACCATCTCACGACATAATCCTTTTAAACGTTCAAGGATTTTCCACCGAAAAATCCGATTTTCTTGACATAACCTATGGACATTGCGGTATAAATTTCATATGTATGACCGAGACCTGGGCTAAGCCATCGAATGTTGAAAATATGACGATTCCAGGATTCACGCTGCGGACTAATTTTTGTCGAACCACTTTTAACAGAGGTGGTGTTGCACTGTGGGCTAGAAATGAAGCGAAGTGTAGTGTTCTCGACTTGAAAGAGTATTGTGAAGAAAAACACTTTGAAGTTTGCGGCGTTAAGTGGTTCTACGAGACAAAAAAATTTATTTTGCTGTTTTTATGTTATAGGTCGCCATGTGGCGATTTTTCTGTGTTTGAACAAAGCATAGAAAATTTATTGGATAAGTTTTACAGACCTAATTCTGAGGTAATCCTGATGGGTGACTTTAACCCTCACAGCTTGACTTCTGCTAACAAAAAGAAGTTAAATGAACTAATGTTGCGTTTTAACCTCCAAAATAAAGTAAATATACCAACACGAGTTTGCTCCACTGCCTCTACAGCATTGTTCGGAGGCAGTGGCAGATAATAATCCCTTTTCTGACCACGAGACTGTCCTTTTTAACTCAGGATGGTTGAAAACAACATCAAATAAAAGCAATGTAGTTGGAAGTATCTGTAGGATCTACAGCTCTGTAAATATAGATAGTTTTAATTCGACTCTGAAGAGTGAGGATTGGTCTGGTGTTTATAGTATTGCAGACTATGAACAAAAGTTCAACACCTTTTATAATAAATTTTTAGAGTATTTTAATATGTTTTTTCCAAGTAAGTTAAGATATTTCAATAGAAACAAAAAATCATGGGTAACACAAGAAGTCAAACAATCTAGTCAAAACCTCAAAAATTTGCATTATATTAGTCGAGGTATACCTGGGATGGACGCCTTGTACAAATCAGCGCGCGGTGAGCATAAAAAATTGTTGGGAAAATCGAAAAAATTATTCTACCAAGAAAAAATTTCTAATTCGGACAACTCCTCAAGGGCAGCTTGGTCAGTAGTGACAGAGCTTACGAGGGGAACAAGTAATAAGCGCTCAGATTTAGATTTAAGGGTGAGGGATGAAAATGGGGCAATTGTGCAAAATTCCTGCGCTGTTGCAAATCGCTTTAATAATTTCTTTGTAGATGCACCACTTCGCATCCTAGAGAAACTAAACCATGACACAAATTAATTTCCGAGAATACTGACAATAACAGGACCACCTTTCCCACCATGACAGTAATTCCATTCTCTGAAAATGACATGTATGCACTAATTTTGAAAAAAATAAAAAATAAAAAATCTGCGGGTCCTGATGATATCCCAACAAATATATTTAAAAGAGCCATGTTGGAGGCATGTCTAGAGCCAATAACGCATCTGGTAAACACTTCTTTTGAGACTGGAATCTTTTCAGATATTCTAAAGTGCTCAAAAATCATACCAATCTTTAAGAAAGGAGATCCAGCAATGACCGAAAATTACCGCCCTATTGCTTTAACCTCTTGTTTTTCGAAAATATTTGATTATACTATGCTTGAGAGACTTATACAACACTTAAATGACAATGATATATTATCTTCATGTCAGCATGGTTTTAGAGCTGGAAAATCTACTTCAACAGTAATTTTGTCTTTCCTGGATGGGATAGTGGAGGGTCTTGAAGCAGGCGAGCGCCCTGTTGGGATATTCTGTGATCTCAGCAGGGCGTTTGACTGTGTTGATCATGACATGATTCTTGATAGATTGGAGCAGTATGGTATTGCTGGGAGTGTTTTGAACTGGTATTCTTCATTTTTAAGATTTCGAAGGCAGTTTGTTCAGGTGGGTTATCAAACGGGGAAAAAGCACAACTCAAAAAGCCTTGATGTTAACATTGGCGTACCACAGGGTTCCGTATTAGGACCTATTCTATTCCTCTTGTTTGTAAAACCCCTACTAGCGGACCTATCAGAAAGCAAAATAGTGGCTTTTGCTGATGATACTACAGCAGTTGTCAAAAATGACAAACATGCCTCCATGGATATTGCAGTGAGTGAGGCAATTAAAGAGCTGAATGATTGGTTTGTTAACAACAACCTGTTCTTGAATATTTCTAAGACTCATTTTATGGTCTTCCATACAAATCAAACCCGTGCGGAAATCGATTTAGATCTGTGGTGCCAAAATTCACGGCTAAGCCGTGAAAAATCTGTTAAATTTCTCGGTCTTGTCCTGGACGATACTTTGTCATGGGAGAGTCATTGCCTGGATGTGGCTGGCAGATTGAACAGTCTCTGTTTTGCTGTCCGAAATTTAAGGACTGTTCTAGAGCCACACCAGCTATTGAGTGTTTACTATGCTATGGTACACTCGCGCATTTTGTACGGCATCCAATTCTGGGGCACTTCTTCATTTACAGATACCGTTTTTAAATCGCAAAAACGTGTGGTCCGCTGTATGGCGGGTGTGTCAAGTCGAACTTCTTGTGTTCCCTTCTTTAAGGAATTTAAAATTTTAACTGTACCGTGTGCTGTAATATATCAAATTTGTCTTTTTGTGTTTGACAATAAGGAAAAATTCCTAAGAAATAATGAATATCATTCATATAATACTCGTTACCAGGATAACTTTTTAATACCAAAGAATAGATTAAGCAGATCAAAAAATTTCGTTCTTAACATAGGTCCAAATATGTTTAATAATTTGCCTTTGCAGATTAAAACTTGTAATAGTTCACTGTCCTTTAAAAGAATGTTGAAAGATTTTTTAGTTGAGAAATGTTATTATAATATTAGCACATTCTTACATCCTTAAATTTAGAATTAGCATTAGAAATAGGTATTACATGCTGTTTTTTTAATGCATGCTTTTTGTAAATTGACGATGTCCATATACAAATATTGTATCGTTGGAAAAATAAAGATTGTATTGTATTGTATTGTATTGTAATGGTGACGTTGCAGCGCACAGACGTGGATGTGTTTTATAAAAATCACTGAATCTCAAAACAAAATGCGCTTTTAGAAAGTTTAATTGACTAAAAACAAGAATCCCCACTCATAATCGTTGCCTGCATGCTGACCGGCTCGACAGTCGAAGCAAAAAATAGCCCGTATTTAAAAAATAGGCAATTGGCTTGGATTGCCGTATTTTTTCGTAGCCGTTTTAAACGTTAGTGGGTGAAATCTGTTTAATTCGCTTAAAGACTAATTATGGATCCTGTTGAAGCAGGTGAGTGTTTATTGTATTTATAATCTTAATTTGTTATAAATGCATTTTTGACTTAGTTAAACATTATTTAAAATATTATCCTGTTTTAATTTATTTTGCACTGAATTGTAACCAATTTAAAATATTTTTTGTGCTTCAGGGTGCGTCCCAAAAGTCATTTTGATTTAAATATACGGATAAATATGTTCGCTAAATTATTCAATTAAAAATAGCCGCAACTTTCGAAATTTAGACGCCGATATTATGTCATTGTAAAAACACGTAAATTGAGACTTTTGTAAAAATTTTGTTTTCACGTGTCTTTTTGTTCCAGGTTCATCAGAGGTGAAGATATTAACTCGTTTGTAATTGTTTAATATGATGCAACAACAAAATTAACCCACTTTAAGTGAAAAACTAGAATATATTGAAAATTACCGTTTAAATTACGAGAATTATGAAGAAAAATAAATACAAGAAATAAAGTTCGACAAACATGTCTCCGTCGTTCCACTAAAACGTGGTTCCCGCCTCGGTCTGGACTGATGATGATTTCAGAAAAAAAACTTGGTTTGATAGTTGATGTACCAAAGCCCGGATTTGGAAGTACCAATGACGGGAATACCAGTTGACCCTTTTTTGATGACCCAGCAATTGTTTCTGAGATACTAGGTGTTGATAAAGATCTTATATATCGTTTTAAAGTTATATTGGAAAGTGTTTCGTGTGGACATAGAATTAACACCCAGAAATTTTCCGAATACTCTATAGAGACCGCTAAACTGTACGTACAGCTGTATTCTTGGCATCCAATGACCCCAATAGTACATCAAATAGTAATTCATAGCACGATTGTTATCGAACATTTTTTGCTACCTATTGGTCAGCTGCCCAAAGAGTGTAACGCTCAGTTCCCAAACAAATACAAACCTAATTTACATAAATATACAAGTTTACAATAATCTCCAACTTCACAAAAATCTCCAAGTTCACAATCGGTGGTACAGCCTTTAGTGCAGGAACAATGGCGGCCCCCAGCTTTTAGACAGTGGAGAAAGGTCGTGGTGAGTTATAATGCCTGAGCGCCACGCGGTTAACTTATCGCCATGCCCTGATGCTGGATCTTCAGTGAGATTCGACCAATAACCACGAATTGCTCTCCTCCCCGCTGTAACCTATTGAAAAACTTGGAAGGGGAAACAAAAAGAAATATCACCCCAATTAAACAAAAATAACAAGTGTATATTCCGTATTGGTGACTATACTTTTGAATTAAATAAGAAAAATAATTGCTACAAGAAGAATTTCTTGTATATGTAGCTAGGACAATTAATATAAATATGTATGCTAAAGATGGAATATTAAAAGTAACGGTTTAAAGTTAATTAATACTTCATGTTATATCTACGGCGCCCTATGAATACGAAGACGTGATCACGTGTCGTTTACATGCCCTTGATTGGTGCTATCAACCTATACGGTACAAAAATGTGATAACTTCTTCTATTTCTACACTCTAAATAACTCTAATCAATAAGCGAGAAGTTAACGTGCTAGTTCAAATTAATGTACTAGATTCATGTAAGTAAAATATTCACCTATTAAATAGTATCCGTACCAGAGGTAAACCTATATGATTACGCGTCGACACGCTATGCTTATATGCGAACAGTTCCAAAAATATTTATAATTTACGACGCTGAAAAGAAGTAAAACACGCGAACAAGACTACGCTGAAATGAATTAATAACACGCCAAAACTATCCGGATTAGCTGGATAATCCAGTATACCTATGCTAACAATTGAGAATAATTCGTTACTCCCAAATAACTTGAAGGTAACTATATTTTAAATCAAGTCATACCATCAATACTTTCATTAAGCAAATTCATCCAAAAATTTAATTTAATTCGCCCTAAATCAGCAATCAAATAAAACACAATAATAAAATGAAATAAAATAAAAGTCCCAAAATACACTATATAATATCCTAAATTAAGACTTATCTGATACGTTATCAAGCCAACAGTGAGTTCATCCAGGATCCAGGTGTTCGTCGAATCACTGGAGCGTCAAGGTGGAGGAGACACACTCCGTATGCGTTGAGGCTTGAATCAGACAGCGAGACACGCAGTCAATTGATGGTTACTCCGAAACCACGTGTTGTCAGAGGAGTCTCAGTATGCAGTCTCGAAACCCAGGTAGGAAACCGGAACGTAAGAGGACAATGGAAGGCCCATAAAAACCAATAATCCAAAAATAAAATTCCAAAAATCCGGAAAAACCCCTGAAACAAACAGGGCAAATTAGCACGGTGATCAAGCCAAAATATGAAGGAAACAGGTACGGAACCTCAATAAATAACAGATCAGAACAATATCTGTATCAAAATTATTCAAACAACATACTTTTAGATGTTAAACGGGGTTCAAGCGTGTGGCAGCTCTCGAAATTCAAATCCCCAAACGTGGGTGCAGGTGGTCGAATCTACAAATCTTCCTTCATCTACAATCATCCATCAGACGAGAAACCATCGACGACCACAATCCTGCTCAAGGGCTTCGTTGAATACTCCCCTAACTAGGGCACTGTATATTTCACACTAAATATCAGTATCTCAACGAAAATTCCCAATTTCGAGAGCTCGGCACTGAAACCTACTGGTTCCTTCAAGATCACATAAAGACTAAATTGGCTTGCTCCGAAAATGACGGGGCTAGCAGAATTAACGTCGCGCCGGCTCAACATACTATGTTGCCAGAAGCGTCCCTAATTGTGACAAAGTACTAGAAAGTTATGATGTCATACTACCGGATTCGCCAAAACAAGCGCTAAAGCGACTCATTATCGAAATGATTTAAATCAGTTAGAATCTACTTTTATATGCTTGGTGGGAATATATAACCCACGCGTTATGCGGCAGTCAAAAATTATAATCAACACGCGCCACTAATAGCATTATGCCAAATAAGGCATTAACTTGGCAACCGTGTCGACCGTGAAGGCCACGCGCTTGTCCAGAAAGCTGTCACTTATACCGCCAAAATTACCCTCCACAGACTATGTGAAACATAGACCAATTTCCCTTGCATGGGTAGAATCTACTCCGAGCTGAAATATTATCGAACTTTAATAATTGAGAGTCCGTGTAATACTGCGTCAATATGCAAGCGTAGAGGGCTAAATATTGATACAATCAGCAAATTCAAGCGTATGATAGCTAAATCCTACAATAAATGCAACTCGAATTAGAGTGGTTCTCGAGTCGATATCGACGGAGGGATCGGATGCGCTTTCCACCGGTCGTGTAGTCTATGGTTTAAAACCGGAGTGACATGACATACTTCTAACAAACGTCAATGTTTCATTCCCAAAATGAAAATATTCCGTAATCACCTAAGCAAAACAATATATTATCAAGTATAAATCAACGAGAAAATTACCACAGAATGACCATCAAGTGTACAAAAAGTAAGTTATAATTACAGTGTTAGATATCCCTAAATAACCTTAAAATATAACTCGGCATGTCCAAACTCCAATTACTCGTCTAATCTGTAAACAATCTATCACTGTTGTTTTATTTTAGACACAACCCTCCAAGAAAGGCGAAGATATATTCTTGATTCCAAAATACCTCGAATCAGCAATTAAAAACCATAATTAGCAAGGCCGAAAACAGTAGATGGCCATCAAGGTGTATTATCGAACTGAAATAATGAAAACAAGCCAACTGATTAGAAGAAGGGTTTCTTTCTCCATTTAGAAACACAGCATAATAGGACAAAACCAAGGGGAAAATACCAATATACAACGAAGCTTTGTGGTTTCAGCTGCAACAATATATCGTGTGTGTAAAGTTAATTCGTTCAAAAGAAGGCATGTACATTTGATATATTATAAAGACATAAATATGAAATATTTGCTTTAGAATACTTAGTTTAATAGATTGGGTTCCATGCTTTTTTTATGGCAGTGGCACACACACTAAAGGGAGACCCTATGGCGCTCGACGAGCGGTGTGTGTGTGTTCCAATACTAGTCCTATTGTCGTGATTATCTAATTTTTGTGCTCTATTTTAATAAATAATATGATGTTTGATTACTTTCCCTCAGAAATAGATCAATTTTAGTCGACCACGTAAATTTTTATTTTGATCCTTCGCCATTTCGTCCAGAAAAAAAAATAAACGCGTATAGATAATCGTAGCCCGTTACAAGAGGCTTCCGAGGCAAGGAATAAACATTTTCGCCAATACCGCGATAATTTTGCTAGAATGTTTTCCAGAACATCCTGTAACCTGGACGTGCTAAACAGACTACTTCTCAGTTCTGATCCGTTTCTATCGGGCATGAGGCCATACTCAAAAAAAGTCACTACCATATTTAAAAGAAACTTTGGAGATGATGCTTTCGGCTGAACCAATTTCCCTGAAGTCATCAAATACATCTGATGAGTTTTCAGGTGATAATGATGACGATGATGATGATAATGGTTTCAATATTATATCTGATGAAGAACCGTGGCATTCATCACCTACCGACTAATACTTTTTTTGTTTATTCATGAATTTTTATAAAAAAATTTTTATTTATATATTACTAATTTCATAGATGCCTAATAATTTGTTAATAAATTTGTCAGATCAGATCACATATTTGGCTTTTTTTTAAACATCACACCAGTTTACTTAATTTGACGCTCTTGTAGGTTCTTAACACGTTTTTAATCAAGTAATTCACACAATTAATTTTGGCCAGCTAGATTGATGAAATACCCCAGTGTGCAACGGCGGCGTTCTGTGATCTGTCTAAAGCTTTTGATTCTTTACCTTGCAATTGATTGTATTGATCACGGGACGTTGCTGTGCAAACTTGAGACTTACGACTTTAGGGGTAGGAGTTTAGACTGGTTCCATTCTTATCTATCATGTCGCAGTCAAAGGGTAACCTTGAATGGTGAAAGCTCCGATGTTTGTCAATTGCAAGCCGGTGTTCCTCAGGGATCTGCACTGGGTCCCTTACTGTTTTTGCTATATGTTAATGATTTGTCGCTTATCCCGATAGGCGGCAAATTTATTATACTAACAGATGACTTCACTATCATTTGGCATCATAGGGATAAATCTGTGCTTCAGAATTGTGTCTCGGATGACCTGAAAATGCCCAAGGAATGGTGCGATGCGAATTCTCTCTCGCTTAATGTTTCAAAAACAAATATAGTATCTTTTAGGTGTTACTTAGATGGGGTTCTTTTGGATACGGATGTAGTAAATAATTGCATTGAGGCTAGATTCTTGGGATTGTATATAGATAGAAGGTTAAAGTTTGAGAAACATATACTACAATTAAATAAAAAGCTTGCAGCAAACTGTTATGCTATCTGAATAATTTCAAATAACTTGGATATCGCAACTACACGCGACGCATATTTCTCATTAATTGAATCGCATTAAAGGTATGGGATTTGTTTTTCGGCCAGCTGTTCTCAAAACTTTTTTATTAGTATCTTCATTCTTCAGAAAAGGGCCTTAAGATATATGTGTAAGGCTAAAGCCAGAAATTAATTTGTTTTTGGCACGAGAAATACTACCATTAATTTGTATTTACATATTGGAAACAGCTTGTCTAGTAAGAAAGAAATATCTAACAGACAGAAACAACGAATCAATGCATTTTACTAGACAAAACACTCAGATATCACTTCCTATACCTTCTTCTACTTTAGTGAAAAGGTCGATTATTTACGACAGTAAAAGGACATTCAACCATTTACCGCATGCCCTGAGAGCCACAAATAATGCAAAAAAGTTTAGAAGGGAATTAAAAAGAACATTGGTGGGGAAAGCTTATTACACTTTGAATGAGTTCCTGGAGGACACATTTTAAAAATTGTTTTGTTTTTTTCTCATTGGTTTTGCATTGGTCGGTATTATTTTCACTTTGTCTCTCTTGTTTTGTTGTGCATTTGACTTATTTTTATTAATATTATTTTAATTTTTACACTCTTATTGTTTATTTTATTTATTAGTTTATAAGTATGGCTTTGTCAATAACTACTGTTTATGATGATAATAAAGCTATTTTTAACTTTGACTTTGACTTTGACAAATCCCAAAAGTTATGTGTGAGTTTAATGCTAGATGTCGTACTAAATGCATGCTCCCAACTCCCCTACACCTGCGCCAAAATTCAGGATATGTATAATAAATGTATAATATTTTTTTTTTACTACGGACAATAATGTTATTACACATAAACAGATATACTGAACTCTTCGACATATTCTTTTAATTATTATTACTTAAAATAATAATAAAAAAATTGAGCCAGTCTGCTAGTACTCGAGGCACTGATGTGTAAACATATCCTATATCGACATCATCGACATGAAAATCTAATGCCACCTTAGGCCGCGTGACGCCTGAATATAGGCAACCACTTATTTGGAATTGGTGGCATATCTTCTGGCATTAGAAAGAATAGATTTTACACTAACGGTTATAGGCAGCCTGCAAAACACGTTCCCGTCACAGATACCGCCTGACGTGCGTTCTTAAATGTTTACATTTGTAATGTTTGCATTAGAATATCTAATATTATACTTCACGTATAGCCCTCCGCTCGCTTCGCTCGCTACAGGGGCGCAACGAACAAAAACTAACCCAAGGCATGCCCTAAATCAAGGAAAACTTTTTACAAATATAACCTCAACAAAATAAAAATAGGATAAAACTAACCGTAAAAATCAACACGAGCGAAGCCACGGGTAAAAGCTAAAAGTGTCCTATGTCCTTTACTATACTCTTGAAAATATCTGTACACAATTTCATGATGATGGGTTAAGTAGTTTACATGTGGAAAATAGGATTAAAAATAACCGTAAAACTCAACAGGAGTAAAGCCGCGGGTAAAAGCTAAAAGTGTCCTATGTTCTTTACTATACTCTTGAAAATATCTGTACAAAATTTAGTGATGATCGGTGAAGTAATTTACGCGTGGAAAACAGGATTAAAAATAACCGTAAAAATCAACACGATCGAAGCCGCGGGTAAATGCTAAAAGTATCCTATGTTCTTTACTATACTCTTGAAAATATCTGTACAAAATTTCATGATGATCGGTTGAGTAGTTTATGCATGAAAGCGTAAGAAACAAACAAACACATTCGCATTTATAATATATTAGCTATTTGCATTTATAATATTAGTTTGAATTCTTTAATAATACTTACTGGCAGCTACAATCGAAGTGGATTAATTCACTGCACAAATTCGACACGAAAATCTAATGCCACCAGGAATAACATCAACCTATGGACACAGCTTATTCACTACCAGCTAGTCATCTTGGGGCGACATCCTTTGATTGATAATCAAATTTTGCAAATTTTAGAAGAGGGTCATGACTCAATATTGTTTTAAACGTCTGGGCATTTATACTTTTGACAGTTCGTTTAATTTAAAATATGCTTTTTTATCGTCTAAAATCCGTTTAAAACGATTTTAAATGGCAGATTTGTATAGAAATCCGAAATTTCCGTACTTTTTTTAGAACTATAGCCGTGGCTTCGGACGAATTTGTCGTGGATTTGGAGCGAAAATTCATTTTAAATTCAACCGTCTATTAAAAATAAGCTATGAGCGAATATAATATAATGAAAATTTCATTTTTTTTTATGTCAGTGGCACACACACTAAAGGGAGACCCTATGGCGCTCGACGAGCGGCGTGTGTGCGAAGATGTTGATTGACACGGCTCTTGAATATTTGTAAGTTGTAATTAGTGGGAAACAGATGTCCTGGGAGTGAGTTCCACAGTGATGCAGTGCGCCAGACAAAGGAGTTCTTGTAAAGCGATGTTCTAGGTGTTTCCAGTTGTACGACTAACTGGTGCGCTCTTGCCGTCTGTCGGGACTGTCTGACAGGAGCTGCGAGGGGCGGGATGAGGCGGACCAAATCCTGGGAACATCTGCCGTGAAAGTATCTGTAAAACAGAGATATCTCGGCTACATGTCTGCGATGTTCCAGATTATCTAGATTCCGGGTCAGCTCCGGGTCGCCGACGAGACGCACAGCTCTCTTCTGAATGGAATCCAGCAGCTTTAGGGTGTGCTTTGGTGCGGCACCCCAGATATGTGAGCAATATTCTAAGCACGGTCTTATTTGCGCTTTGTAGAGCAAGAGCAACTGCTGCGGTGTATAGAGTTTTTTGTTGCGAAATAGCGCACCAAGCTTCTGGGAGGCTGATTTTGCGATATTAGCAACATGGTCATGCCATGATATATTGCTGTTGACCGAGACACCCAGCAGCCCGATTGACGAGGATGAAGGAATGGTCGATCCTGCCATAATGATGTCAGGGCCCGCTGTATTGGCCCTCTTAGTAAACGTTGCTGCTTGGGTCTTTGCAGCATTGACCTGGACCAAATTTCGGTCGCCCCAAGTTTGAACTTTCTCCAGATCTTGATTAATTGCTGTAATCTGCTCCTGTCTGCGGTGATGAGTCTCAGTCGCTGGTAAGGGTTGTTCTGATCTAAACTGGGAGACAAGGGTACTGCCATCCGCAAAACTGTAAACAGGATTATTTGTTTCGGTCAGCAGGTTATTAATATAGATGAGGAACAGAGTTGGTGAAAGTATTGCGCCCTGAGGCATGCCCGCGTTGATGGTGAATGTGTCCCAGATGTGTCCATCGACTGCAACGTGCAGAGATCGGCTCTTAAGGAAACTGGCAAGCCAGCTGCAGAGAGAGGCTGGCAGTCCGAAGGACGGTAGTTTGTTGAGCAGTCTGTCATGCCAAACTCTGTCGAATGCCTTTGAAATATCCAACGCAATCGCTCGAGACTCTCCGTAGTTCTCAATTGCCCTACTCCATATATGAGTGACATAGGCCAATATATCTCCTGTCGATCTCTCTTTGCGAAAGCCGTATTGATTATCACTGATTATTTTGTTGTTCTCGAGGTACTTGAGTAGTTGCTGATTGACTACACGTTCCATGACTTTGGAGATTATTGGAAGCAAGGCAATTGGACGATAGTTTGAGGGCGTGGTTTTCTTGCCTTTTTTTGGAACAGGTTGCACTCGAGCTACTTTCCAAAAAGATGGGTAAATCCCTTTTCCGTAAGACAGAGAAAAAAGCCTAGAAAAAACGGGTGTTAGTTCGTTGGCGCAGTTCTTTAACACGATGGCAGGTATTCCGTCCGGTCCTGATGCTTTTTGCGTATCTAGATTTTTAAGGATTTTACGAATATCACGGTGATGAAATTTGACTTCTGCCATGGTAGTGTTGATGTTCAATATGGTGGGGAGAGTCTTGCCTTGGGGGACGTCTAAGGTAGAGTGCGAAGAAAACATTTTGGCGAGCATGTTTGCCTTTTCCTTGGCTGTAGTCGCCGTGATGCCAGGTTCGTCTGTCAAAGGTGGGAGAGACGTTTCTGTAAAGTTGTTACTTACTGCCTTTGCTACCGACCAGAAATTCCTGGAGCCACTGGGGCATTGCAAAAGTTTATTCCTGATCCTTTGATTGTGTTTGTCCTTAGTTTCGTCGATAACACGCTTGCATTCGTTTCTCGCTTCGACAAAATAATTGCGATTTTCAGCGGTCTGATTTTGCTGCCAGTTCTTGTAGGCTTGCTGTTTCCTACCCACAACTCTGTCGCATCTTCTGTCGAACCAGGGCTTTCCTTTTGATGGTAACTTGATGGAATTTGGGATGTATGCTTCCATTCCTGAGGAGATTACTTGCGTGATCTTTTCGCAGCAGACTGACGGGTCGTCAGCGCCAAAGCAGACGTCGAGCCAAGGAAAATCCAGGTAGAACTCCCTCAGATCATCCCAGTTTGCAGAATTGTAATGCCAGATTTTACCTAACGTCCAGCCTAACATAGTGTCTTAGTGAGTGTTTAGGTATAAAAACTATATATTATAGAACATAAGCCATGAAAATACATTAAACTTTAAATATAAGTTTAGTTATAAAAAATATGTATGCAGACATTTAGCCTACATCTAAAAGCAGTGTCACAAATCTCTCATGATCTTTTAGCAAACCAAACACATTTCAAACATAGTTTAAAAATATATTTTTTTCATCCATATGGAGATCAGTCATATGTTTATTTCAAATACATATTATAGTTTGAAGATGTGGTAAAATAAGAGACCCATAATCTCTTAAGTATTTGTATGCATGTGGACTAATAGTATAGAGAATAGAATATAAAATTATTGTACTATTTGAATACCTATATATTTCCTTTGCAGTCATAAGCAATGCTAATTGTTCACAAATAAAATCGTAAGCATGTACTATTTTGTTATCAAACTTTTTAGCCTATTTGGCTTCAGATATTGACTGTATATCGTCCAAACTATGAGAAATAAAGGACGTTTTAAACTTTAAGTTAAAATACAAGCTGACTTGCTATACAAAAAAAGTTTCAATATTAGCCATTTTTGTAGATATGTTCTATATTGTTGTGGAGGATTCATGTTTACCTTACAATTTATTTGCCTTTTTCTCAACTAATGTTGCTTATATGATGAAGCCTTTTCGGCTCTCGCTCCAGGATGTAAACAGCACAAGTGCTAGTTTAGTGACCCTTACGAAGCTGAAAAACCTAAAGAACAGTCGATGTTTCGAGGATCAAATCTGTCCTCGTCGTCAAGAACGAAGAAAAAAGAAGTAACATTAGTGAAGAAAGAGGCAAATAAATTGTAAGGTAAATATTAGTCATTTTTGTTGTAAAGTTACGTCGTTTGAAAAACCGAAAACATGAATTTTAGGACCATTTTTATAGTTCGCATTGCAGCCAGGTATGCAACATTCCTAAGGCATAATTACATGCACTAAATTACCACAAAATTACTGGGAAACATGTACAATTAAACACGACAAAAAGATAATTATGACGTACTACACAATGAAAGAGAACACAAACCGTTAAGTTAGCGCCAAGCAACAGGTGTTTCCGAACTATACAGTTTAACGTATTTAAAAATACGCCTAACAATATAATTTATATACCTAAATATACAACGAAATATTAGGTACAACTTTCACACACTCAAAAGCACAAAAAGACTTTACAAAAATGCAACAATATAACACTAAATGCCGATTTGCCACCGGCAGAATCGCAAACTGATCTCGTTTGTTTTCTGCGTTGCTGCCGGATGGATAAGGAAATTGCAGTAGAGTTTCGATAATAATTGGCGCTTATGATTTTAAATATGTGGGTATGTAAAAGCACGGCATCTGCGAATATTTTATAGATATAGATACATAATAGGAATAATATATCTAATACATATGAACGTATGTATGTATTTAGAGAGATGGTTAGTAATAATGCACGAAATTTGAAACGTAGGTACTTAATTACTTATTCCCATTATTTTAGGAAAGTGCACAAACAGGGTACTAGTATTAGATAATTAAATAAATAAATTACGAAATACCACATTATGGAAATAAGTTTTTCAGAATATTGGAGAAATTGTAATGTAGGAGATACATTCTTTATATACGGGCATCCTAGTATTCGCTACTATCGTAGTAGTCCGGCAACGTTGCATGCACTTGCGCCTAGATTGCGACAAATCTTCCACCCGAAAACGTCCCGTCTACATCTTCAATCCAAAGAGCAATAACCCAAATGCAATACGTCACGAGAAATTTTTTTGTAATCACTTGGTCCTTTTATAGAGGTGTTATCGGCTAAACTCGAGCGGTGACCTTACTAGGCGAATGCGCTATGCGCGAAACACACTAACAGTAAACCCACGCCATAGCCTACACTAGTTCGGCACCAAAACATGAAGTGTTTGTTAGAAGCACGGAGGGCAGCAATACCATCCAATCAATTAAGAGTCTCATAGGTACCAGCCGAGTAGGAGCTCTACAAGATGTGGCGAATTTAAAAAGAAGTGAAAGAAATCTGAAGATGTAGGACTAAAGAATAGATAAAAAAAATTTGGAAAGTCTATCACAAGATGACCTAAAAATTCAAAGATAAAGACTAGCAGAAATCCGCTAATAATTTTAATGGGTGTGGAAAAGAGCATAATATTGAGAAGGAAGTGGTAGAGGGATTGCACATTCAAAATTATGTGGTTGAATGAAGCCTTTATTAGTAATGATGGAATATTAAATAGACGAAATAGCAGACACTGGTGACAGGAAAATGAACTCGTTATTTCCCTTAGAGAGCGACAGGGCATATTTGGTCTCAGGGTTTCCAGCTTCATATCATAAAATTTTATTTTCATGGGGGAAGTCTACCTGGAAACCTATATCTTTAAATATTGGGCTAGTTGTTTGAACAATATATTTTTGCAAGATAGAGCCCCTGCTTATAACTCTCAAGTTATAAGGTTATTTTCCTAGTGACTGGATCGGTACACATGGTCTCGTAAGATCGCCCGCCAGATTACCTGATTTGTGACTTAGTGGTTTCATTAAAAAATAATTATACTGTATTATATTGTTTTTAAATAGCTTATGATGATACTGAATGTGGCAATTAAAAAATTATACGTTTGCGTCATATTGTAAAGATTATTGCAAGTAGAAGGAATGCAATTAAGCAACTAAATTCTATGAAAAAATTACAATTTTTACTTTTGCGATAAGTTGAAAGTGAAGTTTCAATATTGCCCTGTATCTCAAGAAGGAAGGGAGACTGCTTCACAAAAAGGTAGTACCATGTCGTGAAAACCGCATCCTATTATTTCTGCTAATACAACGAAAACCTGACACCCTATACGTTAGTGCGCACTATAACTACCGCCTGTATTTTCTATATTCTATTAAATATGTTTATTTATCATCTAAATATGCTAATATATGTGGTAAAATCTAATAAAAAAATAACGTAGCCTATAATTTGTCTCATAGATCCTAAAATCCTTCCCTAAAATTCGATACCAGAATGTTGAAACTGATTAATAACAGTCTAAAATAGCATGCACGGTGTAACGCTGGATGACAGAATATAACTCACAATCCATATTATAGTGTTGTTGTAGTTGTAAATAACTTATTATGGAAAGTAATAAATTCTGTAGAAAGCCTGCTTAATATCAATGTCTTGGCAAAAAGCGATCTAGATTGAAGTGTCATAAGCAAGACTTGATTAATTGGCACGGCAAAATTATGTGAGTAATAACGCTGGAGACTTAATCAGTTATTATGCATCAAAAGTTGCAAACTGTAGGGAGTAATTTGTAAATCTGAACTCAATTGCCGGATGGATTTATAAGCTAAGTAATATAGCAAGAATTTTAAACTACATCTATGTTGAATCATATTCATTGATTGAAATTTTATTGGTAGTCCCTTGCTTCTGAATTCATCAAAATCTACAATTATCATAACAAATTATCTCTACATTAACATATAAGGTCCCTAAGAGAATCACACACTTACCCATTCATCACGAGTCAGTTCAAACAGTTTGTCATTAAGTTTTGACATTTAGTATTTAAAGGGCTTTTCAAAACTCATATTCCAAGATACTGAAATTGCCTTCTAAAAATGAGGATGTATTTTAGCTTAAAAAGTGCTTATTAGTATGAAAAACCACGACACATCAATTTTTTTTTATTTTTTTTTTGCATAATGTCTCATCTCTTGTATACTTGAGAGGGTAGTGTGACGATATCGAAACAGCCCCGTAATTAAAAATGTGTCGAAATTCTTCACATTGAACTCATGAATAGAAAATTTCGCAAAATTTATATCCCATGGAGTTGATACAGCCCTCTTGAGTTAAAAATTATTTTTCTTTTTTTTTATTTTGTAGATCGGTAAAACGATCAATTTTATTTTATTTAATGTGCAGAAAACCATCCTTTATATTTAAAAGAATTGTAGCGTAGGCATACAAAGTGATGTCATTTCCAAACATTCTGTATTATATGGAAAAATTTTTTTGAAAATTCTTAAAATTTAACGGTATACAGGGTGTCGCGAAATTAGTGGACGAAACATCAACCATGTACTTATCGGTCAAAATTAACTAAAATTTTTCTTATAAATACAGGGTGTCGCGAAATTAGTGGACGAAACATCAACCATGTATTTATCGGTCAAAATTAACTAAAATTTTTCTTATAAATAAACAGTGCTTTTCTTTAATATCCCCCCCTTTTTAATTTTTGAACCGATCAATTTAAAAAAATTAAAAGTTGGGGTAATGATATTGATGAGTGAATACTATATTTTAGAGTTCAATTGACAGATGAAAATTTCAAGATGGCTGCTAGGCGCCTTCTTGGAAAAAATAATAGAAAGGGGGGACTTTTGGAACATCATTTTGAAGCCCCTGACGAGTACTTTATAACCCTAGAATATAAAGTCAATATTTTTACCTACTACAAAATGGCAGTACATTTAATAATTATCTGAATACACTGACATTTAACTTAATAATTTGAGTTCAATTGAGAAGATGCTAGAAATTGTTGCCTTGAACTTCTTGACATAAGAACAGCCTGTCCGAAATTTCCGGAAATTTCACGCGGAATATTTTCAAACATCGTAACATCGACATTTCTACAAATATTTGTTATTCTCTGCCGTATATCCAATATTGAAGCAGGTTCAATTTCGTACACCTTTTGCTTGAAATCTCCATCTTGTTGGAATACAATATCCATATCGAATTCATTAGGATTTGCTTCTATGATTTCGGTGATTAGGGGGTCAATACTATTTTCCAGCATATCAAAATACAGTTCCCCTGTTAAATTTTGTTCGATGAATAGAGGTCCTACAATATGGTTTCCCAATATCCCTGCCCAAATGTTAATTTTTTCTGGATATTGAGTATGAGTTTGCCGGAAGACGTGAGGATTAGTGTCACTCCAATAACGGCAATTTTGTCTATGAACATTACCATTGAGAAGTACATTTCTCACTAAAACAAATATTTTGGAGATAGGTAGGACGCCGTGCAATGGGGTCCGTCATAGTTTCGCAGAATTCTGTTCTTCAATCAGGGTCATCTTCAGTTAACTGGTGTACCATTTGGATTTTGTATGGATGGTACTTATTCCTTTTCAAAAGTCTCCATACAGTAGAAGGACAAACCTCAGGCTTTTTGTTATTTACACTACCAGTAGCTGTAAATTTAGATCCAAGTTCCCTTAAATATTTTCTACAGATAGGACAATTCGGGAAACGATCGTTAAAAATCCTTTCGGTTTCGTGAAAGTTACGCGTCGCACCATAAATAAAAATCGCTTTTTTCTTCCAATGGACGAGAATTGACCATTTTAAAAATAGTTCATACTGTAATCTACCACTAAAACCGAAAACTAAATGAGAATATTTTAACCGTACAATAATGTTTGTGGTCGTACTGATATTTTTGACACTGTAAAAAAAATAACAAAACAACAAATTTGTATTCAAATTATCGCTGTTGCCGTGGATACGGGAAAGAATAAGAACTATTTGTAGAGATATAGATGTTAGTGTGTTCGTATTCAGGTAATTATTAAATGTACTGCCATTTTGTAGTAGGTAAAGTTATTGACTTTATATTCTAGGGTTATAAAGTACTCGTCAGGGGCTTCAAAATGATGTGCCAAAAGACCTATTTAATTTTCTTTCCCAAGATGGCGCCTAGCAGCCATCTTGAAATTTTCATCTGGCAATTGAACTCTAAAATATAGTATTCACTCATCAATATCATTACCTCAACTTTTAATTTTTTTAAATTGATCCGTTCAAAAATTAAAAGGGGAGGGGGGACATTAAAGAAAAGCACTGTATATCGGGAAGGGAGCTAGAGCCTCTTCATGGCCCCTGAATATGGTCAAAAGTCAAAATATGCTATATTATCTAAATTATACAGTACTGGTATACAATGTTCGTTCTACATAAAATACAAAAAAAAAACAAACCTTTTTATACATTGAAATTACTTATCCATATAACAACATACATTTCTTGATATCTAAATAAAATAAAATCAAATCAAATATTATCGGAGAAAAACTCTTCAACATTATAATATGCTTTTTCAGTTAATATTTTTTTCAAATCTTTTCTGAAAGTTTTGGGACAGGTCAGCCTTCTTAATGAACGTGGAAGGCGATTAAATAACTTCTTGCTTTCATAAAAAATAGAGTATTGAGTTAACGCCGAAGTTGGTATCGGGAGGTTTATATTATAACAAGAGCGTGTATAATTATTGTTACTTGCAATTATCAAAGAGTATTTCTTGTGCATCATACAAGCAGTTTCAAGAATAAAGACTGAAGGCAGAGTTAATATTTTTTCCGCGATGAAATATGGCTTATATGATTCCCTACCTCTGATATTGCAAAGATATCGGATAGCCCGTTTCTGTAAAACAAATACGGACTGGAACAAACCCGCTGAACAGTTACCCCAAAAGCAATTTCCATACCTTATGTGTGAATCTATTAATGCGAAATAAGCATTTTTTGCTATTTGTTTATTAAGTTGATTTGAAATTGTTTTTACTGTAAAGCACCATGAAGCTAGTTTGGATGATAACTGCTCAATGTGTTTGTCAAATTTCAATTTCTCATCGATGACTATTCCTAAAAATTTATTACAATGAGTTTTTAAAATGGGTTCAGTGTTGAGTTTTACATTCTCCAGGCTACATTTAAAATTTATAATATTAGTCTTGGACACATTAAAAGACAAACAATTACAATCACACCATTCCTTTACCCTATCTAGGTCATGATTCACCATTTCAGACATCTTTGTTATGCCACAGCAAGGTAGTATCATCTGCAAAAGAGGTACACTTTCCATACTTAATTATTGTGGGGAGATAATTCACATAAAGAAGGAAAAGAAGAGGTCCGAGGGCAGATCCCTGAGGTATACCTTCCTTTATGCTTAATTCATCCGAGACTTGCTCACCAAACACCACCCTCTGTTTCCTATTAGAGAGATATGATTCAAACCACTTCAATATACATCCCCTGAAGCCACAGATCTCAAGTTTACTCAACAGTATTCTGTGTGACACGCAGTCGAAGACTTTTGCCAAATCACAAAACACCACGCCGGCCACGTCACCATCATTGAGTCTCAGGTAGAGTTTTTCCAACATATTGAATATTGCATCATTGGCATTTTTTGATGACTGGAACCCAAACTGAGAACTGTTTAAATTATGATTTTTATCCAGAAAATCCATCATTCTCCTTTTAAGAACCTTCTCTACTATTTTTGTTAATGTTGGCAGTAGTGAGATTGGCCTATAGTTTGAAGGAATGTCCTCTCCCTGTTTAAAAATCGGAATAACCACAGCTTTTTTAAGTAAGTCTGGGAAATTGCCTGTTAGGAATGAGTTATTAATACACTCGGCTAGTGAAGCCAGCGCTGAGTTTGGAAGATTTAAGAAGATTTTAACTGAAATTCCATCCCACCCAGAAGAATTTTTATTTTTCACTTCATTTAAAATGGAAACAATTTCATCAACCATAACAGGTTTAAAGTAGAATGTATTAGGGACAGACATATTTTGAAGATACTTAAGAGGATCCATAGCAGAAGATGGAATATTTGAGGAGAGTTGAGAAGCGATTGAACAGTAAAATGAATTAATAACATCTGCATCCAATTTGAAGACATTCTTCTTGTATGTATTTTTTCCTCTTAAAGAGTTAACAATTTTCCATGCTTCTTTTTGCATGTTAGATGAATTCTTTAACCTGTACTCATAAAATCTTAACTTAGCAACTTTAATTAATTTTTGGTAGATTCTCCGATAAGTATTAAAATAATATATAAAAAAATCATTGTTGAGGGCAAACTTCCTTAGAAAATGTAAACACCGCATATTTCTTGCCGATACTTTCAGTCCCTTCGTCATCCAGGATTTTTTTGATTTTTGCTTTAGTGTCACAATAGGAAAGTGTCTTTCGAAAACCCCTATGAGTTGACTATGAAATAAAGTTAGTGCATCCCTTTCATCACCCGACTCACTTAATCTACCCCAGTCCATATTTGAGCATGCACCAAAGAACTTTAGATAAACCGGCTGTCAAGACAGAGCAAGATGTTCTTTTTCCAAGATTAGAGCATATGTAGTCCAACATAGAGGCAGAGCTTTGAGTGATCCTGGTAAAGGAGTCCACATGGTTTTCCAAGCCAAAAGAAGTCAACAAATGTTGGAGATATTTAACCACCTGCAAATTCTTATCAGCGTGATTAATATTAAAATCACCAGCCACAACAATAGATGCACAGGGAGGCAAAGCACTTAAAACAGATTCTAGCTTTAAAAGAAAGGTGTAAACACAAGAAGCGAGGGAACGATATACACATACCATATACAAATTTAAAATTTCAGAACAGATAACACAACACTCAAAATTGATTTCAGAACAAAACTCTACATATTTGTCCACCCTCTTAAACCTAAACTTATTACTAGTCATACAATCTTCATGTACAATTATCATAGTACCGCCATGTGAATAGATTGATCTACAATACTCGGCTACAACCTGATAATTATTGATATAAATGGGTTCATCCAACCGTAACCAGTGCTCTGTATCAGAACAATTGAAGGATAATTCAATTCCTCCAGAAACAGTTCTAGTTCACCTACTTTGGCTCTAATAGATTGAGTATTTAATAATAAAGATAATAAAGCACTTAATTTTGAACTATCTCTAAAAAAGAACCCGAAATACTCCCAGAATTCACCCGACCAACATTCACCTCTGCTTCAAACTCATTTGCCAATTCAGTATCAACAATAGTTATGTTCTGGTTTTCGATGAAACAAAATCCTTCTTGAACACTTTTGGAACAACATTTAACATGAACTAAGTTAGACATCTTTCGTTTCTTGTTTTTAATAAATTTTAATAAAGGTACAGTAATCAGATTTCCTTTCAACTTAAAACCTCCGTCATCACAAGAATTAAAAAACAAACTATGATTTTCGGTAAATCTATCTATATATTCAACAAAGCTCTTAAGCCTAGAATTAAAATATAAAACCTTGTGAGCATTCTTATTTTGTAAGGTGACAGGAGACAAAAATATTATGTTTGTTTGCAGACAGGATTTTAATGGGTAATTAATAAAACGAATGCTTGGGTATCTACCTGCACAAAGATCATTAGAACCTAAACCAATAATAGCAAAATCGTTGTCTGCAAAGTCACTCACTAAATTACCCAGATCTTCCAATACACTCCCGCTGAAGGCGTCAGGCTTTATGATAGTCAAGATTTCAGCTGATGACCCCAAGTCACGTCGAAGTCCCTTGTCTAGAAACCTAACAGTCTGGTCACCAAGTATAAGAATCTTCACTGACCCAGCAGGCTTCTTTGCAATGGAGACATTCCTCTGGTCACAGGAAATGATAGCAGATTCTGGATTGGAATTCTTTTGAATGGTCACTTGCTCTATTATCGTTTGCCCCTCTAACTGAGATTTCAGAGAGCATATTTCATTATTTTATGCCTTGTTTTCCATCTCTAGAACCCTAATAGAGTTTATCATGCTTCGGTTTAAGGTCGTGAGTTCTTTTAACTCTTTTTCGAAGTTGAGAATTTTATCTTTGTAATTATTAAGCGACTCCTCGAGAGCAATTTTCTCCTCCTTACACATCATAATTTGTTTTTCAGATTCAAACACTTCATCTTCAAACTCCTGTGTTCTTTTTCTTTGTCTGTTTAAATCAATTTGCAGTAGATTTTATATTAGTCAATTGAAGCTCTAAATCTCTTATAATTGCATCCTTATCATGACCAGCATAATCATTCTTTTCAGCTAGTTGTATTTTAAGCAACTGATTTTCCTTTTTTACTCCGTCCAATTCATCAGAGATTGGATTGGGTTAGACCATTTTCATATGCATTTTGACAATTTTTTGAACATAAAATGTTTCAATCACTTACTTTTAAATGTGCTTTAAAATCTCTTTTCAGGCAGCTTGCATGAAAGATATGCGAACAAGAAATGCAACAATAATAGCTGTATGCCTTGCTTGCACAGCACTTAAATATAAATTTTTTACTCATTTTTTATTCAATAGTTTTATCACGGTAGTTTTAAATCACAGTTATAAAGTCAAAATCCGCTCCACTAATAATTAAATGGTTATGGTTTTCTTTAATTATTTCCGAAACGGTGTAAAATAGAGTTTTAAAATTTTGGGATTCTACTAACTTTAATATTCTGAATTTAAAAATGGAATTAAAAATTAAAAAATTTAGTCAGGTGCGAACATTTTAGGGGGTGAATAAAAAAATTTACTTTTTTTGGGCTAACTTTTCATATATTTTTCTTCAAATTTTGAAAATTTGAATTTTTTTTTCGCAAAAAAGTGCCTTTTAGTTTGTTTCGCTAGGACGTAGCGTTTTTGAGAAAAACGGATTTTAAAGTATACTGATTGCCAGAAACGGGTGTAAAATGAAGGTTATAATTTTTGATATTCTCCAAAAGTTTCTTTTGACGTTACAAAACTTCATATTATTATAAAATAGTAGAAACACTTGTTTCAGAAAAAAGTTATGACAGATTTTCAAAATTTGATAAACTATAGCATTCAATTTACACCCGTTTTTGGCAGTCGGAATACATTTATAATCCGTTTTTCTCAAAAACCTGCGTCCTAATGATACGACATCAGAGGCACTTTTTTGCGGAAATAAATTCAAATTTTTAAAATTTGAAAAGAAAATAAAAAAATAGTCCACAAAAAAGTTGACGTTAATTTTTTAGATTCACTCCCAAAATGTTAAGTACCTGTACTGACTAAAATTTTCTATTTCTTATTCCATTTCCGAATTCTAAATATTAAACTTAGTTTACTTAAGGGAATTCCAAAGTTTTAAAACTCTATTTTACATTTATTTTTACACACAACATCTTTAGGGACCCACCTTTAAGAGGCCCTAGCTCCCGTAGGAGGAGTTTCCCGATAAATGTTTATAGAAAAAAATTTTTTTGACCAATAACTACAGGGCTAATGCTTCGTCCACTAATTTTGGGCCACTCGGTATAGGTATACGGCATATACTGTATAAGTGGATATGGTCAAAGGTGGCCATTCATCTTTTAATATACTAATCTGACACGGTTGTACCAGAAGTAGATGTCCAGTTGTTTTAATGGATACCCGATGTTTTACTACCTTGTAGATATTACGAAAAATGTGAAAACTCATAGCTGTTTATTGCTTGGAAATGGCTCAAAATAAGTTATCTACATAATATGTACATAACAGTATAACATTTATTCTAGAATCTTAAAAAGAAACAGCCCAATTTAAAACAAACAAGCGTTCTACCCGGATTTGCACGATTTTTCAATTTTTTGGTTGATTGGACCCCGTTGGCATAAATTGCCAATAACATACATAAAAATTTGATTTTTTTTCAGAAAAGTAAGTTTTGAAAATTCAACTAATTAAAAAATTTTTCGAGACCGAGACCGAAACCGAGAGTCTCGTTACCTTGGTCTCGGTCTCGATAGGTAAGTCTCGGTCTCGGTTTCGATTCTAATTTCCAGGTCTCGGTCTCGGCCTCATTTTCGAGACCGAGACCGAGACAAGACCAAGACCGAGACCATAGTCTCGCGAACCCCTAGACTGTGGACTGTGTCATCAGCGAACCCTGATAATGTGCCGACATTGTAATGTAGGTTTACACGTTCACTGCTGGTATGAGTTTCAGAGTCGCCCAACCTATTGATTTTTTCCATTTATACCTGTAGGATTTTAAGGTTTTGGATTTTTTTTTATAATGTCTAAGATAGTCATTTAAATCCAAGCCCAGTATCACCTGCTTTGTTTGATCTTTGATCAATTTTAAATAGGTATGTTAAATATCAGCTATCTTCCATAAGTTGAAAAGCCATGGGCGCTGAAGGGTTAAAAGTAGAAAAGTATTCTTTCAATCTAAAATCGAAAGTTAAACTGATATAGTGACGTCTGAACTGTAAGCAAGTTTAAAGTTAAGTATTTTCAAAATCTAACTAGGGCTTCCTATATTAAGGCGATACCGTTAACATGTCATCAAAGTAAGTATACAATATGCAATAATTAGAAAATCTATGAGTAATTTGTCTACGAGGTAAAGTGGTAGCTGAGATGGCAGAGACTATATTTTTCGATTTATAGATCATAATAGGAAATTTTATGAGTTTTCTGCACAATTGACGGTGGATAGAAATAATACGTCATTTTTGTAAAATATTTGAGACAGACACTTTTTCTTAATTTGTAATTTAGAAGAGTATGTAGTTTTTTCCTTACCTTAAGCAAATCAGAAATACAGCTGTTCTTTGAGATCAAGTTCGTAATATATTTGGATGTTCTTATTCTCCTGCTATTTTAAAACCATATCGACTAAAGCATGCTTCCATTGCCAATAAATCTATTATGAATCAGTTTGGAACAGACCTATAGTTAACTTTTATACTAAAACTTGAAAGTATATACATATTGTGAGATCAGAAACCGCGGATGAACCGAAATTTTGAGATTACCTGCCACAACTTCAATATTTAAAGTAAAATGTTACCTCGAAATCCGCCATAAAAGCGGAAGATACCGCTGCTTCTCGCATGAAAGATATTCAAATTCCCCTATCCTGGCCCATTTTCCAATTTTAAAATCGTTTCAACTGAGATTTCAGGCAATTATCCTTTATTACCACTAAAAGCCTACGCATCGATATGCTAAAAGTAAAATTTAACCTCAAAATCTGCCATAAAATTCACCAAGAAAGGTTCACATTTCTCGATCCGGACCCATTTTTCCAGCTTTAAATCGTTTTCAATGAGATTTCAGGCAATTAAATATATAAATCTACAATATTGTAACTTAAACGTAATATCAAAATATTGGAAGACGTATTCCCTAATATTGCCCATAAAATGCATTAAAGGCAGCGATATCTATTCAAACTCGTCTCATATTCCCCCATCTCGTACAGAAAATTGTTACACAACTTTTTTAAAGCAGAGGTCACAAGGTTTACGAATCTAAGATTTAAAAAAAAGGTCTACATACGCCTAAAGTACCGTAAAATGATGCAACTTCGGCAAGCGGGATTTCATTGGCACGGGGCGCGCCTACATACTCGTCTTAACCTGTTTCTTTTGGTTTACAGATTTCGGCGTTGCGGCTCCAGTTTAGTGGGCTTCTCTGAACGTAAAATGGTGCGAAATTACAAAAGGACTCCTCGTGCAAGACGTTAAAAAGATTACGCAAAGGTGGACTTAGCTAGTGCAGTGCCGGCTGTGAGGGAGGGGCGTATGTCCCAAGTGACGGCGCCCCAACAGTTGAATATTCTATGAAGGACACTTTAAAATAAGTTGTTTGAGAGACACCAAACGCATCCAGGTCTCTAGACTATCCTATCTGTTGAGAACGAGGTCACAATTGTAGACGGAATCAACCAAATAGCAGATTGGGGATTTTGAAATTGTAACGTGAAAGTAATGAAATTTTAGTAACCGACACCGGGGGCCTGGCACAGTGTTTCCAAATGTTGCACATTTTCTAATGGGGAATAACAGTGTTTGTTTACTATTTAAGTATATTTAATATTACACTTCACGCAATGAGAGGCTAATTCACACAGACCGTACCAACGAATCTAGTTGCTTGCATTCGCGCCATGTCTTCGCGATATAATCAATTTGTGGCAAGAGCTCTCGTGGTCGAGGTGTCTAGATGGTTAAGTCTGAATTCGGCGGCTATCGGCGGCCCGGGTTCAAATCCCGTTTGTTTTTTTTTTATTTTTTTTTATTCTAAACAGTTTTTTTCTTGATTTTGAGTATCCTTGGGTTAGTTTGGGTTAGCACTTGGTTAGTTTCCTTTTCTTGAGCCCCCGTAGCGAGCGAAGGGTCATGCGAAAAGTGAATAACTTTCGGACTGAAATTGAACTGAAATTTGGCAACGTCAGTACGGTCTGGATGTATTAGCCTCTCGTTTTACGCATGACCCTCCGCTCGCTTCGGTCGCTCCGGGGGCATAACACAACAAAACTAAAATCAAAAAATAAAATAAAATTTGTCAGTCGAAAATGCAAATATTTTTAGTTTGTGTTTCTTCATTTGGGTTAGTTTGGGTTATGTTTGTTTGGTTGCGCCCCAGGAGTGAACGGAGGGTCATGTATTGTAGAGGCACTTATAGCACAGCTTATTCACTACCAGCTAGTAATATCTATCAAAATCGAAACGTTAGAGTATCGGGCACTGCGCCTATTTGGGAGTGCCCTGAGCGGTTCAGTTCCAGAGTTGAATTTAAAATGAATTTTCGCTTCAAAATCCATGTCAAATTCGTCCGAAGCCTCGGCTATCGCCCTAAAAAGTCTGGATATTTTGGATTTTTATAGAATTTTGCCTGTTACATAGAATCAACAAATAAGTCTCCAATTATTTAAACACTTTATGCATGGACCTCCGCTTGCTTCGCTCGCTACGGGGGCTCAACAAACAGAAACTAACCAAGTGCTAACTAAAACTAACCCAACATTTTTATTTATTTTTTTTATTTTGGGTTAGTTTTGGTTAATTTCTGTTTGTTGAGCCCCAGTAGCGAGCGAAGCGAGCTGAGGGCCATGCATGAAGTGTTTAAATAATTGGAGACATATTTGTTGATTCTACGTAACAGTCACGACATCCAACTAAATGCTACAGTGCACGTCACATATGAAGAAACGTTCGGCATTGCCGAATAGACATCTTGCCTGTTACATCCGAATATGCTCCCGTGTCAATCAACATCTTCACTCACACACCGCTTGTCGAGCACCATAGGATCTTCCTTTAGTATGTGTGTTACTGCCATAAAACAAAATCATTCACCTAAAAAAATTGTAGGGGCACTTATAGCACAGCTTATTCACTACCAGCTAGTAATATCTATCAAAATCGAAACGTTAGAGTGTCGGGCACTGCGCCTACTTGGGAGTGCCCTGAGCGGTTCAGTTCCAGAGTTGAATTTAAAATGAATTTTCGCTTCAAAATCCACGTCAAATTCGTCCGAAGCCTCGGCTATCGCCCTAAAGAGTCTGGATATTTTGGATTTTTATAGAATTTTGCCTTTTAAAATCGTTTTTAACTGGATTTTAGACGATAAAAAGCATAATTTAAATTAAACGAACTGTCAAAAACATTATTCAGATGATCAGACGTTTAAAACAATATTGAGTCATGATCTTCTTCTAAAATTTGCAATATGTGGTTATTGATTTTCTCAAATCAAAGGATTACCGCAAGATGACTAGCTGGTAGTGAATAAGCTGTGCTTATAGCGCACTATTTTTCTAATGAATTTTGCTAACGAAACTACAGCAATCGTCTGGCAACAGTGTGACTTTATAAAAATCTCTGTTTCGGCTATTGTGACATTTTACAGTAAAAAGGAGGATGGATATTTACAAGTAAAATTTAATTTTGTTTAATAGGGCTATGAGTCGCTTGGAACAAAACGGATGCCTCTGGTTCGACGCAAATGTAGTTAATATTTTCACTCGAAAATTGATTTTCAAATGTGTTTTCTCTATATTTCTAGTGCTTTTGTAAAGTGGTGCTGAAAATTTGTGTCAAAACTGGAACTATGAGGGCATTTTTGGGCTCAAATGTAGCGGATCCTCCGATTTTTTTGGCTTACACTACTCTATAGGACACCCCCTTTCTAGTAAAAAAAGAGAATTTGCAAAATCGACAAAAACCTATATATTACCAGATCCTGCAAACCAAATAATATAAATAACCACACAGTTCGGCAATAATTTCCACGCCAATGGCTAAAGCAAGTCGCTGCTGAAATTTTAAAATATGTAAAAAAAGTTAGGTGTTTGTCTAGGGTCAAAGTGTATTTAATATATCCTGCTATTAATCACGAAACTGCCTCCCCGCTAAAAATCAAGTAAACGTCGCACTGTTGCCCGTTGTCACGTGTTTTAAATAGCTTGAAGGCGAATAAAATATACACAGTATACTTATTAAGGAAAATAACAAAATTAAGTATTCGAGTAGGAAATTTAAATATGTAAATTCACTATAGGAAACTAGACAGAAAATAAATTAGGATTATTGGGAAAAAAATGTGGCAACATCTAAAATATGTGAGAACATTTTTTGCCCGCATTCTTTTCATACAGGTTCTTTCATTTGGCCAACAGTAAGACTATCGTCGAATATTAAACGTTCTCGTGCGGCTGTTGGACAAGCTTTTTTTTAAAATCAAACATATTTTAGAAACTGCAAGTGCAAGAAGTATTTACAATTATGATGAAACTATCGTTTTTGACGATCCGGGGGCTAAAAAGGTGTTAGTGCGTCGAGGAATAAACCTGGTCGAGTAGGTTCCGGAACATTCCCGCTCAGCCATAAGTATAGTGGTTTGCGGAAGCGCAGATGAAAGACTTTTACCACTAATGGCGGTATATAAGGCTAACAATTTATATGCATATTGGGCTAGTACGTTGCCCGCCTGGCACACTTTATATGTATAAACAATATTCCGGATGTCAATCCGTTCGTCTTGAAATTCTTCATCTTCATGACATTTCGCCAGAATCGCATCTGGCGTTATCCGCCTCCGTTGGTTCGAATTTTCTTGCTTCGGCAATGCTCTGGTTGGTTTGTTGAGTGAGTCCAGGGTGATTTTCTTGAATCTTGAGCAAAGATTTTCATTGGAGAGTTGAGAGCGTCGTCTCGCTTATTGAGCTGCCCGTCCTTTTCAATTTCTAGAGCTTCTATGATTATGCGAGTTTTTTAGTGATACACACGTGGCTACTTGTCTAGCGTTGTTGAAACCGATGGAGTATCCTGTTGTTAAGTGGTGTTGGAAGAGCGCTGCTGTATTCTACTTCGTTTTGATGCTGTTCTTATACTCCTGGATTCTAGTTGAAATGCGTTAGTTTGTCTGTCCTATGTATGATTTTTCACAGTCCCCGCAATTTATGCTGTACACTCCTTTGGATTTCCGAGTACTTATGCTAAGGTTCGCTGTGGCTTAAAAGTGATATAATTTAATGCTTCCTGTCAGTTAGTCCCTTTATATATGAAAGTATGGCTTTTTGCATTTTCTGATCTTCGTTGCTTTCTGGGTTCTTTCTTCTTTGTTTTTGTTGATTAATTGCCTTCCTAATGTTGTTTCCAGAGCAGCCATTTTATTTAAGGGCGTTGTTGTAGTTTCATTTCTTCTTCACCATGGGAATGGGAAGGTTTTATTAGGCAATAGAACCGAGATATCAATGTATGCCACGGACTCGATTTGTGAAGGGTGGTGATGGGATTTGGCGTTTAGATATCTGTTGGTATTGGTGAGTTTTGCTATAGACGGTATAATATAGGGTTTTGTCCGGCGTTCTGGTGATATGAAGGTCTAGGAAAGGTAGCTTCTCATTCTTTTCTACTTCTAGTGTGAATTGGATTCTGCTGTGAATTTGGTTTAGATTGACTAGGAAAGTGTCCAACTGTTCTCTATCATGGTGCTGGCCATATAATTAAGATTTAATTTACGTAGCATTTCCATAGCATGGGTTTGAAGGCTGCGTTTTGCAGGGCGTCTCTTTCGAAATACGTCATGAAGTGATTTGCGATGACTGGTGACAGCGATGATCACATGGGTGCGCCATCGCGATCGGTTTGACGATAGATCTGCTTATTAAACATAAAATAGGTGTTTTTCAGACAGTGTTTCGATAAATCGATAACATGTGCTAGAAAATCCTCATTCATGGCGATCTGCCTCATCGATCGGTATGCTGGTGTAGAGTGAGACGATATCTAAACTTGCAAGAATATCGTTTTCGCCTAAATGGATATTCTTGAGTATTCTGGTAAGATTTCGCAAGGTCTGCTATTGGTTGCATTATTCTTGCGAGATATCTCTCTAGTTTTTGTGTTGGAGAATTCAATGCACTTACGATAATTCTTAAAGGCACCCGGGCCGTAAAGTTGTGGACATCTGCTGGATTTTTGTTTGTGGCTTTTATTTTGGGTTTAGTGGTCTTTTCCAGGTAGGTAGTTGGATCCCTATTGGATTTTTTACAAGCTTTATCCTTAAGGATATTCATGTAATCATCGGTGTTCATCACGACTGTTGCGTTTTTATGTCTGCTTTTAGTATAGTTATTTCCTTATTGTCCTTAAGAGTTTTTAGGGCATAGGTTTCCGGAGGTCTTAAATTTGGTCGTGGTGGTCGGCTTGTTTTAGTACAGTAGCTTCCTCTTCTGGTTTCTTGTCTAGTGTTGATTCTTTGTTGGAAATTATATCTTCTATCGGTAGCCTTTTAGGAGCTAGTGCAAAATTGAAACCTTTACTGAGTATCTTATCTTCAAATTCGGTAATTTGGTGATGCTAGATGTTGTAGACTACTTTGTTGGTATCCAATGTTTCTTCCGTGTGCTCTGTTGTACGTTTTTGCAGGTTTCCGAACATCTTCTTGAACTTCTCTGTTTTAAGGCGGGTGTCGGATTCCGTGCGCCAGAACTATACTCTATTTATATCTGTCCACAGTAGTGGATGAATTTTGTAACACGAAATGGACGACATTGTGAGAAGCTATGCTTTTATTAGAAAAGCAAAAAAGGCGTTAGTTTAAGCGGAACCCATCCCTTATGAAGATACCAAGAAGGCCAGAAAATTCAAAGGCAAAAGGACAGTTATTAGGGTAATCACGAAAATAAGTGGAAGTTCTAGCTAACCCTCCACTTCTTCAACTAGAAATATGGACTATTGTGGAATATGCCGCTGAATGGCCAAGCTACACCGGTCCTGACTGGATTAAATGCAATACCTGCAATACGTGGATTTGCGGTCTTTGCAATGGACGATCGAGAAACAAATTTTATATGTGCTAAGCCTGTGAAAATGATGTCTGATGTGTTCTGAAACAAACTGCAAAATAACCCCGTTTTAATGTTTTTCTTTTGCCAACGAATTATTTTTAAGTTAGAATAATGTTTTAGTTAGCAAGTTACCATGTTACCATGTAACTATGGTTACCATGTTTAAGCTATCAAGATACCATAATAATTTATATAGTTGCTAATTGTGTTTTTATTTTTCTAACGCTCTGAATTTAAATGTTAATAAATTTCGCTATTTTTGGTGTCAAACCAGGTAGGGTTAGATTCGAATATAAGCCTAGTTTCATATCTTGCCAAAATAAACCCACAACCGGGGCTACTTTGGCCCCACACTTTTTTTTCAAAACTGCATATAAGTACTTGAGATGCAGAAAGATACAACCCGTATTGACACCTTTCAATAAAATTAGCGAAACTAATAAGATAGAGGGTCAAAAAAACCTTGAAACCTGCGCAAAGTAGCTTCATTTTACGGTAGATTTTAAAATGAAAATACAATAAAATCATCAATTCGAAATTTTTAATCGGATCGATGCAATTTATTACTGTTCAAAATTACCCATTTTTCAAAAATATACACTCCCAAAAAAAATACTCGACATTTTTCGATTCTCACCAATGTCATTGGGGTCGGTCAAACGGTACGTGTCCAAAAGATTTCATCAAAATTATTTAATTTTGTCGATAGTGTATCAAAGCTAAATTTAAAAAAATCGCGTATTTAGCTTAAGAACTCTGCAACAGAAAATCAGATCGCCAATAACAATTGCCTAAGAACATGCAAAGTTCCAAATTTCCACTCGTACGCGTTTTTGAGAAAAATAATAATGAAATAATACGTTGGCTGAAGTTGACGCCCATTTTATCAGAATGAGCGTTACATATAAGTATGACGGCTCAGTCTTATTCACTACCCAAGACAAAAATGTACTAAACGCGCCTAAGCAAGTTTGTTTCTCTTTAGTTACAAGTTAGGGAATAAACCGAAATATCAATTTAAAAGCAATCAAATAGATCTCGATAATCCACCTACCCTGTTAGCGGATTATCAAAATCTGCGTAAATACGCTGATTTCCAAACGCACCGATGTGAAATAATCCAAACTTAGATCTAAATTTCTCACCAACGGCATTAAATCTGCGCTTTCGCTAATGGACTAACGATTACTGCGATTGCCCTTATTTCTGAGATAGAATAATAAGTTTTTCGAGTTACCATTGAAAGTTTAGCGACGCCATTAACACTTTCCAAGACTCGCTTTTGTGGTCTGAGTACCTTAACCGAAATTTAATTATTTGTGGCAGATGTTTTTCTGTTCTTTCAAACTTTTTATTTTGTTAGAGTTGTCACGAAGACCTCATTAGACACCCTTTTCCTTTTAGAACTATATGAAATATATTTATCGTGG